>CM029017.1:131938594-132095903 GCA_016801055.1 Panax notoginseng | reverse complement strand
CAAAGTGTTCGAAAAGGTTGAAGGCTTTATAGTGGTAAAAGAGGCGAATGAGTAGCCTGAAGCAGAGTCCGTCAGAGAAGCTGAAGGACAAGGAAAAGAGTAACAACAATAATAAGTCAGTTGGGTATCAGGAGAAGTATAACAACAATAACAATAGTAGTTCAAGAGGAGAACGACCACCCTTCTTGAATCAAAGAGTAAACAAGATTTAGACCAAGCTTAACACTGATCGGGCTATAACCTACAATCCTGGAGCATATAAAGGACAAGCCTTACTTTGAACCAACCAAAGACAACATAAAGTCGAACAGAGGAAATTTAAACAAGTATTGTGATTACCATGGCTCGACTGGACATTCCATAGAGACTTGTTGGGGCCTGATGGATTTAATCGAGTAGAATGTCCAAAATGGAACCTTGGTTATGTACGTCGCAGGACGAAATGTGTCGGAAGCACCGCAGGTGAACAACACCCCAGTACATAACCTGGCCACCCAGCCCCAATAACAAGATCATACCCATAAAGTACGCTGGGAAGGTTACGGGGAAGAAGCGACGAGGATTCTTAGATGCGGTGATTATCCTATTAGGCATGAAAGACCATACCCAGGTTCAGTGATAACCTTTACTGATGAAAATTTCCCTTCAGAGCCGATTGAACCACATGAAGGGGCCTTAGTGATTTCTGCACAAGTGGGTTCGATGGACATGAAGAGGATGAAGATAAATAATGACTCATCAGTGGATATCCTGTATGCTCATGCCTAACAACGAATGGACTTGGAAGGAAGAAAGATGGGGATTGGTCAAGAGCCTCCCTTATATGGCTTCAGTAACGAGCCAGTTCGGGTAGCAAGGATGATCGATTAGCCAGTAGTCTTCGGGATGACACCTCAGGAAGTGGAGATAATGTGAAGATTCTTTGTGGTGCATGTGGATTCGTCGTATAACGCCATTCTAGGGAGGCCAGCCTTAACAGCATTACATCACACCTCTCTATTCTAAGAATTTCATATAATTACTCATCCTTAGATAACTTTATTTATTTATATTTTTTTTTCTTAAATTCAATGTAGTTTGCTCAATTTACTCATCACCACATGTCGCATTTTACAACTTCCCCTTTCCTAAGGAATATCCTCCTTTCCACTTCAACCTTTTAGAATAATACTCCCTCCGTCCCAAGATAAAAGTCCTAGTGGACTTTTCATGCATATTAAGAAGATGAATAAAATGACAAAATTATCCATAATAATATGTCATTAATCATTTCCAATGTAGGTGAGTGAGTGACTTTATATCTTTTCAATTCAAAATATTTTCACCACATAACTAATTATACTTATTAAATATGGAGAGAGAATTAGAAGAATAAAAATACGAGATATTTAATGCTAATGGTATAATAGAAAAAATTGTGTAAAAGTTTGGTTATTAAAGGAAAGTATACATTTAACCTGGGACTATCCAAAATAGTAATAAGGACTTTTACCCTGAGATGGAGGGAGTAAGAATCTTCCACAATTGTTCAATAATTGGAAAGTAGTATAAATAACTCAGGAATTTAAAAGATTCCAAATCATGCTGAGGGGTCACAAGACCTTGAACTCTTGTCTAGGTGTAATAGTATTTCACCACCGTAAACCCTTCTTAACAGAATGTTTAACAATCACAAAGACTGTAAACACCCTCTACAAGTACTCTAGGTGATCAGCCTATCGTACCACTACGTCGTGCACAACTTATTACATCATAACATCGTAACAACTATATGCGTTACTTTCGGAACCATTGTCTCTGATAACATGTCCCCTGTTATTGGGTTGTTCACCTCATCTTCACAACATCTAAATCTGCACCAAAATAATTTAGTTTGACAACATCTGTCGAAGAACGCTTAAATCTCATAAACATCTTTCAATAATCGTCTAGCCGAATCAAGTAGCTTAGACTTTCAGCAATAACTCGGACATCAATCGAAATTTTTTAGCCAATTCAGTTGGCATATCTTTTTATAGTTTAAAGAAAACCAAAAATCCTTTTTATAATGTCAAGATACCGTACCATTTTAATAGTATGTTGAGGATTCAGTCATTATATGACTTCGTCATGCTACATCATACCATAGTGCACTGACGATCCTATGATCACATCTAACACTAGGTTCAATTATATTGATGACTTCCTCGTTTATCATATCAACATCATATTTAGTGATGCTTTAATGACTACGGGGGAAAAAACATTTTGATATTTTTATATTATTTTTTTATCTTAGCCGAAACAAATAGCATATACAGACGAATAACGATATTATTTTTAAAACTCATTGGTTCAATCATCTGATCCAATGTTTTTTTAGAAGTGAAAACATTAGCACAATGTCAATAAATTTTAAAAATCTAGAATAGCTAGAAGATTTAGAATATCTAATTTTCCTCCATCAATTTTAATCTTTACTCCATTGCATAATTACTTAATCATTCTATCTATCTTCAGCACCATCAATGCTCACTATACCAAAAAATTCTTAGTTCTCAACTTACAATCTTTCTATACCCAGTATAGTTCATCTAACTTACCACACATTGGCAGTTTAGGAACTTGCCACAATAATATATAAGTTTAGGAACTTGTCTTAGCAATACGTAATCCAAGAACCAATCAGGAACTGTCCATACGCTTTGGGGCTCAAAAACATGCATATGATTATCAGTCACGAATTTACCATAAGCATGAGTTTTAAGAACTTATACCTAATCCTAGTAATATCTGACTAATCTTAATAGTCTCTAACTATCAAATATACACATGAGAAAAGAATCACCTTTTCGCCATATATACATTGATAACGCGACACCAACATTCTGACGATTATCAATGTGATAAACTGAGTGAGGGCAAAAAACCTCTGCCCATACAAAGGTTTGTAAAACTCAGCCTTCACATGAGTCGTCAATTGAAATCCCACCTATCTCTATCTTTCCCTTAACTTTCTCTTTGCTCAATACGAATTTTTTTTCATATTTCATCATTTATAACTCCTCGTGAGTTTACCTCGTACTATTTCATAGTACCTTGTCGTTATAGCATCAAACTATAACCATTCAATTATTATCTGTTATTTCAAAATTTAATCTGATCACGTCGTGATCTTATTCTACAATCATCTTCCCTTATGATTTTTCTTATATTTATGATTGTTTTGGTATTACGATCTTCCTCTCTCTAATCATGTTATCTTTTGAATATTCAACTCACGTGTTCCCTGATCTGTTAGCTCTTCAAGTTCCTCTTTTAACTTGGTCATATTATCTTAACTTAGTTCAAAAGCATTCTCTGAATTCATGTATCATCAATTTAACTCTATTTGAGTTTATTCTTATTATTTTTATCATCTTCATCTTGTAAACATTGTCTATTCATTAACGCTTAACATTTTATTACTGGAGTCAGGTAACTCCAAATTCTTGTCTTGTATGTCTTCAAGATTTTTCTTTGAATCTACTCATATATATTTTAATCTCTTATTTATAAATTTTCAAAATTTATTTCTTATCACTTAAACTCTATTTGAGTTTATTCTTTCATTATCTTCACTTTCCTTCTCTAAGGTTATAGCCCAAGGTACCGCTACCTTAGGTTTATAACCTACAGCTCTGATACCAACTATAACGACCCCAAAATTCATACAATTCAACTCTTAATCTCGGTCGTTATTAATAAATCTTTATTTTAACATTACATCATTAATCGATGTTAAACTTAATAAAATTGCAGAATAATTTAAACTAGTCTATCTTCTTACTTTAATTCCCTAAATCAAAATCTTTATCATCTACACATCTCTGAATCAAATTTATTTTATGATTCGCTTCATCAGAGTTATTGTATAAAATCTTACATCTTAGCTCGATATCCCTTATACATTGGGTAGCTCAAACTTTACAACTAAATATGAAATTTTCACATCATAATTTATTAAGTACATTTTTCAAAACCTTAAACATGGTTTAAAAGAATAACAACTATAGCTAAAGTATTTAATCTTCAAGCATTGCATTTGATCCATGTCATTCAAGTAGCACATAGCGTTACATTGAATCCTTAACTTGCAAAAATGGATATTTGCAAGGTTGAGCTCAACAACCCAGCAAATCTAACAGTTTTCATACATCACGTAGTGTAACGAATGAGTGGTTTGAGTTGTGATTCTGAGGACAGAATCCTTGTAAGGAGGGAATGATGTAACAATCCAGATTTTTAATTATAATATTTAAATATTTATTAAATTATATAAATATTTAATGGTTGTGTTTATCGTTGAATAAGTATTTGTTTAATTGATTTGATGTGATTTGATTATTTATTTGTTTAATAAATAATTAATGAGTTAAGGAAAGTAATTATTTTGAAATAGTAATCTAATTTAATTCAATAATTAAGTTAGAGAGTTTATAATGATTAAATAAATTATTATATTATTCAATGAATTGTTATTAGAATTAATTAAATTAAGTATGAAAACTTAATTAATTAGAAGTGTGATAAATAACTATATTATAAGTGATTATTAAAATAAATTAAAGTAGTTTTAATTTATTTTGTCAAACAAAGCCCTATGGCTTTTGGACTTTTTAAATGTGATTTATTAATAATATAAATTAAAAAAAATATAAATATATATAATAATTTTTGGTAACGGCTGAATTAATAAGGTTATTAGTAACGTCGGTTTTTTTAGACGTTTATAAATCGTGGTTGGCTTTGATTTTTAAATAAACTGCATTTGGACTTAACGTAAGTCTAAGAAAAGAGAAGAAAAGAGAAAGGTTTGCAGAGAAGAGATTTTGGTCAGAAAGTTTTGGGAGAGAATTATCAGAGAAATTGTGAGTGTGTACATGAGGTTTTCAAACAATTTCAGTGGTGTTAGCAAGGATTACTGAGCAATTAGAAGGGCATGTGAAGTGCAGATAACTGTAAGCTGTTAAGCTATTATTGGTAAACAACGATCAATGTAAGTCTTTCGGTTCCTATTTTCTACGTGGACTTGATGAACTGTTTTAAATTGCATGATATGTTATGCATGTTGAATCATGAAATGTTAAAGTCAATATATAACTGCATTGTTTTGGCTAAGTAATGATGATTGAGTAAGGAACTCAATCTTTATATTTGCTATGTGAATTAAAAACATGTATGCCATGTTACTTTAATCAGATGTATATCGAGCATGTTATTATGTGTTATGTGATGCATGAAAATTGTTAGACTTTGCTGGGCTGTCGAGCTCACTCTTGCAAATAACTATTTTTACAGGTCAAGATTTTAAGGTAAAGATATGTGCTAAGTGAGTTATAGAGATCTATATTCACGAAGATTATTTATGTTTTATGAGAAATGTATTTCATATTTTGAACGTAAAATGTTGTTGAATTGTAAGTTGAGTTATCCAATGTACATGGATATTTAGTTATGATGTAAGACTTTGTATAGTCATTTGTTGTATCGATTCATGATATAAGATTGAATCAAAGAGATGTAATGTAAAGGTTGCGATTCAGGGCATGAAAGAAGGAAATGTATAAACATTTTAAATATTCCGCAAATTTTAGTGTTTTTAATATCGAATAATGATGTAAAATTAGAGATTTAATGTATGGTTAACGACCAAAGTTGAGATTTAATTTGTATAGATTTTGGGGTCGTTACTGTTGGTGTCAGAGCTGTAGGTTATTAACCTTATGTAGGAGTACCGTAGGCTATAACCTTAGAGAAGAGAGGTGAAGATAATGAAAGAATAAGCTCAAATAGAGTTTGAACAATAAGAAGTAATTTAAGTAAATTATAAAGAGGGGATTTAAACTTGCGTGAAAGGATTCAAAGAAGAATCTCACAAAGTTATCAGGAATATGAAAGTGGGGTTACCCAACTCCAATAATAAGGATGTAAGGTGATAATAAATAGACAATGTCTATAAGAAGAGAATGATAAAGAGGTTAAGAATAGAGAGTTATATTCAAGTATGGTGCAATTGTACTCTTTAGTAGTTGATGTATGGTATCTGGGCTAAACGATTCCTTCATAGAGCGGAGGTATAACGAACTAGCAACTCGGAACCTAGTTTGTTGATTGTTTGTGGGAAACCACTCAGCGTACCATATTGAAACTATTAGAGACTTGAGGTGTACCAAGTGTAGAAATAGATACGTATGATGAAAGTGTAGAACTCGAATGAAATTTTGAGCGATGTAACTGAAGTTAGGAATTCTTAAAGTAAGAATTGTTATATAAACAAGAAGATTCAAAGAAGAATCTCGAAGAGATATAAAGATAAGAAATGGGAGTTTCCTAACTCCAAAAGCCAAGATAACGAATAATGTCGTAAATAATGAAAAAGAGAAAGAATGAGGATTGTAAAACAAAACGATCACGAGTTAAGAAAAGAATTTTAAGAGAGACTATTATAGAATAAGATCACGACGCGATCAGATTAAGTTATAAAAGGAAGATGGTTTATAATATTTGAATGATTATAGCTTGATGCTATGAAGATGATGTACTATGATATAGTAAGAGATAACTCATGAGGAGTTATAGATGATGTGATACGAGGAATTCGTATCGAGCAAAGAGCAAGTTAAGAGCAAGATAGAGTTAGGTGGGATTTCAATTGAGGACTCCTGTGATGGTTGAGTTGTACAAATCTTTGTATGGGCGAGGGTTTTGTTCTTGCACTAAGTTTATCACATTGATAATCATTGGAATGTTTATGTCGCGCTATTTGCTATATGCCTGTTGAGAAGGTGAATCTTTTCTCATGTGTATAACAGATAGGTAGGGTATAGTTAGAGAATATTATAAGGTTAAGTGAGAGTTCTTAAAACTCATACTTATGGTAAGTTCGTGACTCATAATTATATGGTATGTTTTTGAACCCCTCAGCGAATGGACGTCTATGGTCTGACTAGGATAAGTTCTTAAACTCATATAATTGTGGCAAGTTCTTGAACTCATAACGTGTGGTAAGTTTGACGAACTGGGTATAAATAAGTGTAAATGGAGTATTGAGGATGATAGGAATAGATAGACCTATTAAGCAATGGATCATTATAAAAAGTGGAGTTGATGGTGAAAGCATAGGTATTCTAAATCAACTAGCTATGCTAGACTTTCGAAATTTATTGACTTCGTGATGATGTTTACACTTTTATTTTCTTGAAAAATATTAGATCAAATGATGGAACCAATGAGTTTTAACAACAATACTGTTATTCGTATGTCTATGCTAATTACTTCGGCTAGACAAAAATGATTTGCAATATATCAAAATATATTTTATATCATTAATGCATTATGCAACCTGGTGCAAAGATGATAAAAATGATAGAGTCATCAATGCAGTATTACCTAGTGTTGGATGTGATCTAAGGATCGTCAGCCCACTATGGTATGATGTAGTATGATAAAATCACCAAATGACGGAATCCTCAACGGACTGTAAATACAGTGCGGTATCATGATGTCATAAATTTTTTTTTGAGATTTCTTTAAGATATGAGAATACATATGTATGTATGTATATGTATATTTCGGTTGATGTTCAAATTTTTGTAGAGGTCTATGCTATTTGATTCAACTAGACAAATATTGAAAGATGTTCATGAAATGCATGTGTTTCTTAAGAAGTTATGCCAAACCAAATTATTTTGGTGCGGATTCAGATGTTAAAAAGCTGAGATGAACAACCCTTTTATAGGGGATTACGCGGAGGCGTTGAGATGTTTGTGCACAATACATTGTACGAAGGGCTGATCACCCTAAGTACGAGGAGTCCCTATAATCTTATGGCTGTTAAAGTTTAAGTTGAAAGATTACTTATAACAATGGACATACGCATATCGTTTAAATATTTGTGCACAATACATCGTACGAAGGGCTTAACACCCTAAGTACGGGGGTCCTTATAGTCTTATGACTGTTCAAGTTGAAGTTGAAAGATTACTTGCAACTGTGGACATAGTTCGTGGTCTTATGACCCTCAACATGATTTGGAATCCTTTAAATTCCTGAGTTATTCAAACTACTTCCCAATTATTGAATAATTGTGGAAGATTCTTGTTATTCTGCAAGATGGAAGTGAAAAAGGAAAATATTCCTTACAAAGAATTAAGTCGTAGAATGCAACACTGAATGATGAGTATGTTGAATAAGTGAGAAAAGAGATTTTGAAGTGAGAAGGATATGAATTATCAGAGAATAATGTGAAACTTTTAATAGAAAAGTTAATAATTGTAGAATGATCTTTGTGGAAAGAAAGTGGTTATAGAAACCAATGAATGAATGAATTAGTGACGTAAAATCTACTTTGATAGAATGAATGAATAAAAAATTAATAAATAAAATTTTGAGGACGAAATTCTTAGAAGAAATGGTGAATGTAATATCCCGAGTGTTTATGATAGCGATCCTTAGAAAAAGAAATGAATGGGTTAAGATATATAATACTCAAAATATAATTGAGTTCAAGTTAAAGTTATGAAATGAAACCTAGAATTTGTTAAAGTAATGAATGTAGTAGGGAATATAAAATTTATATTTAGATAAAATGATGAAAGATTACTCTGAGTTAATTGTTTAATTTATGTCTTCGATTCTGGGGACATAATCTTTGTAAGTAGGGAAGATTGTAACGAATGACAGGTTTGGGTTGTGATTCTGAGGACAGAATCCTTGTAAGGAGGGGATGATGTAACAATTCAGATTTTTAATTATAATATTTAAATATTTATTAAATTATATAAATATTTAATGGTTGTGTTTATCATTGAATAAGTATTTGTTTACTTGATTTGATGTGATTTGATTATTTATTTGTTTAATAAATAATTAATGAGTTAAGGAAACTAATTATTTTAAAATAGTAATCTAATTTAATTCAATAATTAAGTTAGAGAGTTTATAATGATTAAATAAATTATTATATTATGCAATGAATTGTTATTAGAATTAATTAAATTAATTATGAAAACTTAATTAATTAGAAGTGTGATAAATAACTATATTATAAGTGATTATTAAAATAAATTAAAGTAGTTTTAATTTATTTTGCCAAACAGAGCCCTATGGCTTTTGGACTTTTTAAATGTGATTTATTAATAATATAAATTAAAAAAAATATAAATATATATAATAATTTTTGGTAACGGCTGAATTAATAAGGTTATTAGTAATGTCGATTTTTTTAGACGTTTGTAAATCGTGGTTGGCTTTGATTTTTACGTAAACTGCATTTGGACTTAACGTAAGTCTAAGAAAAGAGAAGAAAAGAGAAAGGTTTGCAGAGAAGAGATTTTGGTCAGAAAGTTTTGGGAGAGAATTATCAGAGAAATTGTGAGTGTGTACATGAGGTTTTCAAATAATTTCAGTGGTGTTAGCAAGGATTACTGAGTAATTAGAAGGGCACGTGAAGTGCAGATAACTGTAAGCTGTTAAGCTATTATTGGTAAACAACGATTAATGCAAGTCTTTTGGTTCCTATTTTCTACGCAGACTTGATGAACTGTTTTAAATTGCATGATATGTTATGCATGTTGAATCATGAAATGTTAAAGTCAATATATGACTGCTTTGTTTTGGCTAAGTAATGATGATTGAGTAAGGAACTCGATCTTTATATTTGCTATGTGAATTAAAAGCATGTATGCCATGTTACTTTAATGAGATGTATATCGAGCATGTTATTATGTGTTATGTGATGCATGAAAACTGTTAGACTTTGCTGGGCTGTCGAGCTCACTCTTGCAAATAACCATTTTTGCAGGTCAAGATTTTATGGTAAAGATATGTGCTAAGTGAGTTATAGAGATCTATATTCACAAAGATTATTTATGTTTTATGAGAAATGTATTTCATATTTTGAACGTAAAATGTTGTTGAATTGTAAGTTGAGTTATCCAATGTACATGGATATTTAGTTATGATGTAAGACTTTGTATAGTCATTTGTTGTATCGATTCATGATATAAGATTGAATCAAAGAGATGTAATGTAAAGGTTACGATTCAGGGCATGAAAGAAGGAAATGTATAAACATTTTAAATATTTCGCAAATTTTAGTGTTTTTAATATCGAATAATGATGTAAAATTAAAGATTTAATGTATGGTTAACGACCAAAGTTGAGATTTAATTTGTATGGATTTTGGGGTCGTTACACGTAGCACATAATAACATGTTCAACATACATCTCATAATCATTAGACTAACATAACATACATGTTGCAGTACACATAACAAGTATAATGATTGAGTTCCTTACTCAATTAAAATTCTTTACTCAATCAATGTAATTATAGATTGACTTTAATGTTTCATACTTACAACATATATAACACATTATGGTCTTTACAATACAGATTTAAAACAGTTCATTATCAAGTTCACATAGAAAATAAGAATTGAAAGACTTTGTTGGTTTGTTGATTATCAACTACCTCATAACCGCTTCGCGTTTATCCTACATCAGTTCACAAGTTCATATACACATGTATCAGTTACACATACACTTATGTTTCTTAAAAACTTATAACCTATCTTCAGGTTTAACTCCTCTTTGTTTTACACTTAACCTTTAGTTAAGTTACTAAATTATTCTTTGTTTTGTATTTCTTTATACTCCTCTTATAATCGACACTTTAACGTATTGTTAAGTCGTTATAGTAGTCATTACATCAAATTAGAGGTATCACATTTAAATAATCATTCTTAGGTTCCCTTAGGTTCCTTTACAATTATCACTCAACTTTTAGTTAAGTAATTAAAGTTTACCTCCACATTGCATTAAGTTAATCAACTAATTAAATTAACCTTTAACTCATTCTTTAAATTTCATTTTATAATTTCAAAGTATTTCTTTCAATTGGTACTTAACAATCAATTAAGTTCTTCACTTATGTCTCTACACCATCGTGGATGTTTATTAGGTTAACTTAGATTAATTAAATTAACCTTTACATTATTCTTCCAACTTTTTTAATTAATTCTTATCATCAAGTTAAGTATTTAAAGTTTTTCATTATACCTTATTAAGCGTGTATAATACACATTAGAATTACTCATATTAAGTTTCCTTTGAAACATGAAATTAAAAGCTCTTATTTGCGCCTGACTGCCTACTAGCACTGTATCGCCATTTCCCTTTCTATTATCGGCGCTGTGGCGTCGAGTCCGGATATCAGTTGACGGGTCGGGCAGCGCTGCGGCGCCTGTTTTAGCCTTAAGACCGGCGTTGCGGTGCCAGGTCCTAGTTTTCGTTGACTGCCACATCAGCACTGCAGCGCTCGAACTTAGTTCATAAGCGGCGCTGCGGTGCCTCGTAACAGAAGTGATGAGTGAAATTTATACCCATGAATTGAATGCGTTTGAGCTTAATCTTTTAGATGTTTTTAAGTGTTTGTGTCTATTCATACATGTTTTACATTGTTTTGTAGGAATTGGGACAAAAGTTACTTGGATCGACGTTTGGGGTTGCTAGATTCGCGTTTTCGGCTTGCCATTTACATATCAGCTACTTCAGAGCCAATTTCAGTATTTCTCTAAATATTATTTCGGAAAACTCAAAGAATAAAAGTTGTAGATCTACATCTCCTCTTTCCGGAACATCTTGAATCATCAAAATCGGAGTTCGGACGAAGAATTTATGGCTATTTTTCCAAAGGACGTCAGAGTAGAAATTTCTCGAAAAAGCCCCAGCGCGGGGGCACCCATTTCAGGCCTATTCCCAGCGCCGGGGCACTAGGGGGCAGTGTTCCAGCGCCGTGAGCAGCGCTGGGGCGCTGGGCTAGGGTCTGGTCAAGCTTGAACGCGTTTTGGGACGAATTTTGACACTTTTTTGACTCCAAATTGGATTGGGTTTGTTCCTAAGCTAAAAATGGGACTTGTAACCTATAAATACATGATGTAAGGCATAAAATAAAGGGAGATTACATAGATTAGATTAGAGATACACTCTATTAGATTAGAACATAAACCCTAGCTCTTATTAGTTTTGGAGCTTGAAGTAACTTGATGATCATTGAAAATTCAAAGCAGGAGCAGAAGAGGAATCTCAAGACTACTGACAATAGATTTTATTCTCTTCTCTTCTCTTACTTTTATCTTTTAATATTTATTCAGTTATGGATTCTTGATTTTAATTCAATGATAATGAACTAATTATTTTATTAAGACTACAAATTGAACCTTTTATGCCTATGAATTAATTATTTAATTTATTTTAATTATTTATGTCAAGGTGAATTGTTTATTATGTCTTGTGCGTTTTTGATTAATTATTTGGCCAGTAATTACTGCGTTACTCTAGAAGGATTCGGGAGATGAAATCTAAGGTTGGAATTGGACATGATAACATGTATGCTTAATTATTTGCATGAGATGAATAATTAGGGTCGTGAATTGAATAGGAATATCTGTTCACTGCATGTAACGAATTGAGAATTGAAACTTAATGGGTTTGGTTTAATTATTCTGCATATGAATATCATAGGATTAATTGAATTGAATACAAGTTATCTGTTCACTTGGGAAATGGCTTTCAACAACTAGAATTCCTGTTAACAATTCAGGTGTCGTAATAATTGGGATAATTGGATAATTGGTTTATAGCTCATAATTGGAGATATTGTAGTCTTGATCTTTATTTATTTAAAATTCATTTATAAAGTAATCTAGTTATTTAGTTAATTTCTTTTTCTTTATTAGAAAAATCACAAATTACAGTTGTTTAAATAAAATTAGTTTGATTAAGAACTAGTACTTGGTGATTTTTATTAAATAATTTCTCGTGGGAACGATACTCTACTTTCACTTTATTACTTGTTGACTGTGTATACTTGCACGTATTCATTGATTGCGAAATCGATCAATAAGTTTTTGGCGCCGTTGCCGGGGAATTAGTTGCCAATACTAATTTTTATCAAATTAGTTTTAATTTAAACGTTTTTTTTATTTTATTTTATTTAATTCTCTTTCTATTTTTTTCTTTCTTTCTTTTAAGGTACCATGGCGGAATTTAATTATCAATGGTCGTATACGAGAATGATCAGCCAAGGGGAGTAGAGATTGATGGACTCGTGACACTTTCTGCATTGTCAGCACAGATTGAGAAACTTTCGAGGAGGTTAGACGCTTTTGAAGCACAACGTCGTCAAAGTGTGGCGGTTACTTGTAATTATTGTGCTGGAAATCATCCGAGTCATCAATGCACCAACAGTTTCGAGCCGGTATCGTATGGTGGTGATTACCCCAACAATTATGTCTATCCCAACAACTATTATCAGGATTGGGGGTATCACCCAGATTTTTCATGGAGCCATACTCATCAAGATTAATTTTATTCTCCAAGTCCAACACACCCACCGGATTTCTCGTGTCCACCTCCACTACAACAGGAAGAACATTCAAATTTGGAGAAATTTTTTTCCAAGTTCATAGCTTCATGTGAGGAGAGGAAGATTAATCAAGAGATATCGAGACAAAATTTTACGAACCAAATGGAACAACTAATCAATGCCTCGAACATTTGTCCCCAATATACTTGGCTCTATGACATGGATTCTGAGAATAATGGTGAGCCCGAACCAAATCTACAATCGGATGTGCCAAATGATATAGATGTTAAAAGAGATGAGAGACTTGGGGACCAAGAAAAGGAGATTGACGAAGATCTAACTTTGAGTATCAACGAAGATGAGCCGATTTTGATAGTGTCCTATGTACCTTCTTCACCAAAGTTTAAGGATCCGGACAGTTTTTCAAGATCGTGCCCAATTGGTAGTCATGTCGCAGGCAAAGCTCTTTGGGAAATTGATATTTTTATTATGTTGGGATTATTAGTGTTAGTGAAAATCGACATTTATTTCGATAATAATTAATTTTTGGAGGATATATTGACCAATCAGGTAATTAATCGGATAAATGATCAATTAATTGATATTAATTCATATGCTTATAACTATTTGTTCACATGTACGTACTATTGATTCACATGCATGTACTACTAGAGGAGGTGGTGCAAGATTGATAATACTTGCAGGACTAAATTAAAAATGGAGGTATAGATGAATGTACTATACTGTAATTATTTGTTCACATGTATGAAACTATTAATTCACATGCATATACTATTGATTTACATGCATGTACTATTAAGGGAGGTGGTGCAAGTTTGATAATACTTGTAGGACTAAATTAAAAATAGAGAAAAAGATGAAGGTATTATACTGTAATAATTTGAGCCCCAAAACGTGCAATTATCGAAACTATATTTTTCTATAAATAGAAGCTCATTCTTCTTTCATTCTTACCAATTTACTAAGACTCACAAGAGCAATTATAGAGAGAAAAGCTATAGAAAGGAAGAAGAAAAATATTATGCTACCTCACTATTACAGTATCTAGCCTTCTACTAAGGTAAGGGATGTTATTTATTTCTTATTCGTAAGGGATATTATTTTTGTTCAATATTCATATAAAATAATATTTTCTTCCATACTCTGTAGTATATAAGTAATATTATTTTGTTTCGTATCCCTAATTCTACACTTATTTTGTTGAAGTATTGCTTCTATAGTCCGTGAAATTAGTAGAATATCCTTGAAATTTGCTCTTCATCTAGTATCATTTCACAAGGATATTTTTCTGAATATTCTTGTTAAATTTTAAGCTTTTTATGCCGGAGTACTATTCATGGGTACTATTCATTTCTACGACACTATTAATATGTACGACACTATTCATACGTACGACACTATTCATTCATATCGTACTATTCATAAATACAGTACTATTCATAAAGTACTATTCATAGGCACTTTTCATAAATACGGTACTATTCATAAAATACTATTCATGCGCACTATTCATAAATACGATACTATTCATAAAGTACTATTTACGGGATACTATTCACAAAGTACTATTCCTAAAAAACTATTCACAAAGTACTATTCACGGGGTACTATTTACCCGAGATACTATTCATGATAAAAATTGATTTCTTTTCGGTTCAAATCATTTTTTGATAAAATATTATTTTTAAATTTTACTCCACAAAGCAGTATCGTGTTGATAATTTGAATATTTTTAAACTCTGGATAAATTTAAAGTCTTTAATATTTATCCTTGATTTCGTTTGATTAATGCTTATATTATTGTCATCATCCTCATGCTTATATTGTGATGAGAGTCATCTTCGGCCAAGGGTGCAAAGATGGACTATTGATGGGTATGATTATGACCAGTGATCATTCGGTATAATCATGACCCGTAATGTTACAATGATGTGGTAAAAGTCCTCATTGGCCGTAGTGCATTGATGGACAGTTATTGGTATGATCATAACCATGCGTTCTCTTCGGTCAAGGGTGCAAAAATGAATTATTGTTTGGCATGTTCATGACCATTGGTGAAAACACGAATATCCTTTGGCAGTAATGCATGGATAATTCGTGGTCGTGATACTAATCAATATCCTTGGCCCGTAGTGCATGGATAATTCAGTGATGTGAATTATTTATTGAGCTGAGTCTCAGCGATGAAATATTAATTCATGGATGTGATAACAATGAATATCCTTGGCCCGTAGTGCATGGATAATTCATGAATGTTATACTAACAAATATCCTTGGTCGTAGTGCATGGATAATTCAGTGATGTAGATTATTTATTAAGCTGAGTCTCAACAATAAAATATTGATAATAAACTTTTAATTTGTAGAAGATAGTATATATCATGCTCTACTTGACTCTTCTAATGGATTGCTATTTCCGCTGTAGTTGTTGATCTAAAACTTGTTGTCAATTATATTCTATCAGTTGTTATATTGTTGAAGGCTAAGGATAATTAATTTTGCATTATCTTAGTCATAATATTTGTTACTGGGCTAGTTGAGCTCACCCTTTTCTTTCACTGTTCTCTTCAGGAAATGAGAATATAGCTGAGACTAGTCGGGGAATGGAGTGATGGTCTAAGATGGTTGTTTTAGTAGTCCTAACTATTCTATAAAATAGTGTGGTAATAATTGTAATTTGGACTCTATTTGAGTTTGAATACTGTCTACTAGACAATATTCGTGTAAAAACTCTCAGTTCATGTTGTATAATTAAGTTTGTATTTATATTTTGTACCATGTATTTGGCGACTTAGAATGGGTGATGTTTACCTATTTTGGGGGCGTCACAGTTGGTATTAAAGCTTAGGGATATGATCCCTGGCTGAGAGGTAAGACTAGAACTAGGAGGGGAAAGACGTGTAATTCCTTCGCTAGTATGACTTACCTGAGCTTATTTATTTTTTTAATTAATCGGACAGAATATAGGGATAATATGTGGCATGTCAATTAACCTTTGTTTTGAAGATGTATTCTAGTATGATAACTGAAATACAATATTTCAGGAGATAAGCAATGAAAAAATCATGATATAGAGGAAATAGTCGGGAAGGTACAATCCGAAAAGAAAGCAAGGTATTCTCATCTCTTCGAACTACCAGGTACGTAAATTTCGAGGGCAAAATTTCATAAGGAGGGGAGATTGTGAGATCCCGAAATTTATGAAATGAAAGTATTCAATTTTCTTATAATTATTATTCTATTTAGTAAATGGTTAAATTGATAAAAGGTTAAAGTTAAGGGTGATATGTGAAATATTTTGCAAAGTAAGCAAATTGTTATAAAATATTCGATTGGGTGGGGAATATTCGTTTTAACAGGGAATATTCATACGACGGCACAATCATTGGTGGACCCCACAATGGAAGTATTGTCGGAGTTAGAAAACGACAAAACTAACTTTTTATAAAAATAACGATGAAAGTTTTACAGTTAAACTGCTGAAATACCCAGTTGTAAAAGAACAGTAATACGCGTGGTTGCATAGTAGCATACGGTATTGATTATTGATGCTTACGTGAGATGTCACTCATTTATGTCAATTATTGCCACAGTAATTACTGCATTATATCTCTCATATTATTGATTCAATTATTGTCACAGTATCATCTGTATAATATTTTATATTATTAAATCAATAATTAAGACGACAAAGTTATTCATATTATTATTTACAATATTGACGATGTCTAGAAAGTTCTGTCGAGGAAAGGGGTTAGGTCATCTAATTGCGTGCCAATAGGGAGAAATCCTTATCAAAAAGCTCCATTTTTCATGGGAATGATCTGGTTGTTAAATATTATGAGTTATAATATTAATGATAAAAAAATTCGTGTTGATTAAAGATGAAATTGATATTTCCATTGTGTTGGGATTATTAGTGTTAGTGAAAATTGACATTTATTTCGATAATAATTGATTTCTGGAGGTTATATTGACCAATCGGGTAATTAATCGGATAAATGATTAATTAATTACTATTAATTCACATGCTTATAACTATTTATTCACATATATGTACTATTGATTCACATGCATGTACTATTAGGGAAGGTGGTGCAAGATTGATAATACTTGCAGGACTAAATTAAAAATAGAGGTATAGATGAATGTACTATACTGTAATTGTTTGTTCACATGTATGGAACTATTAATTCACATGCATATACTATTGATTTACATGCATGTACTATTAAGGGAGGTGGTGCAAGTTTGATAATACTTGTAGGACTAAATTAAAAATGGAGGAAAAGATGAAGGTATTATACTGTAATAATTTGAGCCCCAAAACGTGCAATTATTGAAACAATGTTTTTCTATAAATAGAAGCTCATTCTTCTTTCATTCTTCCCAATTCACTAAAACTCACAAGAGCAATTATAGAGAGAGAAGCTAGAAAAAGGAAGAAGAGTATTCTGCTACCTCACTATTGCAGTATCTAGCCTTCTACGAAAGTAAGGGATGTTATTTATTTCTTATTCGTAAGGGATATTATTTTTGTTCAATATTCATATGAAATAATATTTTCTTCCATACTCTATAGTATGTAAGTAATATTATTTTGTTTCGTATCCCTAATTCTACACTTATTTTGTTGAAGTATTGCTTCTATACTCCGTGAAATTAGTAAAATATCCTTAAAATTTGCACTTCATCTAGTATTGTTTCACAAGAATATTTTTCTGAACATTCTTGTTAAATTTTAAGCTTTTCATGCCGGAGTACTATTTATTTATACGGTACTATTAATACGTATGACACTATTCATACGTACGACACTATTCATACGTACGACACTATTCATACATATCGTACTATTCATAAATACGGTACTATTCACAAAGTACTATTTATAGGCACTATTCATAAATACGATACTATTCACGAAGTACTTTTCATAGGCACTATTCATAAATACAATACTATTTATAAAGTACTATTCACGGGATACTATTCACAAATTACTATTCTTAAAGTACTATTCATGGGGTACTATTCACCCGGGATACTATTCATGATAAAAATTGATTTCTTTTCGGTCCAAATCATTTTTTGATAAAATATTATTTTTAAATTTTACTTCACAAAGCAGTATCGTGTTAACAATTTAGATATTTTTAAATTCTGGATAAATTTAAAGTCTTTAATATTTATCCTTGATTTCGTTTGATTAATGCTTATATTATTATCATCATCCTCATGCTTATATTGTTTTGAGAGTCATCTTCGGCCAAGGGTGCAAAGACAGACTGTTGATCGGTATGATCATGACCATGAATCATTCGGTATAATCATGACATGTAATGTTACAATGATGTGGTAAAAGTCCTCATTGGCCGTAGTGCATTGATGAACAGTTATTGGTATGATCATGACCATGCGTTCTCTTCGGCCAAGGGTGCAAAGATGAATTGTTGTTTGGCATGTTCATGACCATTGGTGAAAACACGAATATCCTTGGCCAATAGTGCATGGATAATTCGTGGTCATGATACTAATGAATATCCTTGGCTCGTAGTGAATGGATAATTCAGTGATGTGGATTATTTATTGAGTTGAGTCTCAGAGATGAAATATTAATTCATGGATGTGATAGTAATGAATATCCTTGACCCGTAGTGCATGGATAATTCATGGATGTGATACTAACGAATATCCTTGGCCGTAGTGCATGGATAATTTAGTGATGTGAATTATTTATTGAGCTGAGTCTCAGCGATAAAATATTGATAATATACTTTTAATTCGTAGAATATAGTAGATATCATGTTCTACTTGACTCTTCTAATGGATTGCTATTTTTGCTACAGTTGTTGATCTAAAACTTTTTATGTATTATATTCTATCAGTTGTTATTCTGTTAAAGGCTAAGGATAATTTATTTTGCATTATCTTAGTCATAATATTTCTTACTGGGCTAGTTGAGCTCACCCTTTTCTTTCACTGTTCTCTTCAGGAAATGAGAATATAGCTGAGACTGGTCGGGGAATGGAGTAACGGTCCAAGATGGTTGTTTTAGTAGTCTTCACTATTCTATAAAATAGTGTGGTAATAATTGTAATGAGGATTGAATTTGAGTTTGGATATTGTCTATGAGACAATATTTGTATTAAAACTCACAGCTTATGTTTTGTCGTATTCAGCACGACACTTAACAGTTGTATAAATTAAGTTTGTATTTGGATTATGTACCATATATCTGGCGACTCAATATGAGTTTTGTATATCTATTTTGGGGGCATCACAGTTTACGCTGTATGGCTCTTCGAAATCCCTATATATCACATAAGCATAACATATACTCATTAGTCATATATTTGACTTAGTCATTGGTTTAAACTTAATTTTTACTTCTTATGGTTCGCATTTTGTTACTTAAGTCCACAAAACCAACTTTTTTGGCCGTCTCTCAGCGTTACGACATACGGAGATGTCTTAATTCTTACAATCATCTTTTATGATAGATTTACATTCCCCTATCCTTCTTCATAGCTTATCTTATCCGAAACATTACAACTGTAATGTTCGTTATGTTAATTTTCAATCCTTATGGCTTTCTAACAAATAAATGTCATACCTCAGGATTATTCTTTATCATCTAAGTCATACAGTCTTTAGTATGCTAAGAGCGATCATTCAAGGCTAATGTTATATGTTCATAGCATTCAAGTATTTTACATTACCTCATTTCATATCTTATAATGCCCGGTTCATTTAACTCAAAAAATTATTCAAGTTATTATCCTTAACTCGACTTCTCAACGTCCGAGTCAATTTTGGACCATTCGTTAATCCCACTACCATTCGTTACGGTTTGATAACATTTAAATGTTATTCTTGTCATTTCCTCTCAATGTTTAAGTGATTACATCTTAAGTAACCTTAAACATTCATTTTACTTGAATATAGTCTACCGTATTACCGAACAAAGGTTCTTGTATTTCAATTACATAATTTGTATTTCCATTTGAAATATCATAAGTTATCATCTTTGTTTAACATCTAGGTATTACAATCTATGTAATCCTAAGACATTCGTTCCACGCAAGCTCGATCCATGAATATTGTTTACGTACTTGCGTTTACATTGCTCGTCTTTTAAACTTTCATTTAACCTTTACTTAAGGTTTTAATCACTCATTTTAGTGATTCATTACGTGAACATTATGTTCATTCTCATTTCTTAAGTCATATGGTTTATTGTATGATAAGATCGATCGTGTAAGACCCCAACTTTTATGCATAAAGATTTAATTTTCTCTAAATATCATTTTGAGTAATATGGTGTGAATTTAATATAATGTTATAGTTGTGGGTAATATTTATAAATTTTGCAAAGTAAGTAAGTTGTTATAAATATTCGTTTGGTTGGAGAATATTCGTTTTATTAGGGAATATTCGTACGACGACACAATCATTGGTGGACCCCATAACGGAATTACTGTCAGAGTTAGAAAAAGACAAAAATAACGGCAAAAGTTTTACCGTTAACTGTTGAAATAGCCGGTGATAAAAGTACAGTAATACGCGTGGTTGCATAGTAGCACACAATATTGTACAGTATCTTTGATTATTGATGCTTAAGTGAGTAGTCACTTAGTTTTATTCAATTATTGCCACAGTAATTGCTGCATAGTATCTCACGTTATTGATTCAATTATTGTCATAATATTTTATATTTTTAAATTAATATTTTATTGCATAGTGCTGCATAGTAAATCAAATTTTTCGTCGATTCAATCGCCCATGAAGGTTTTACTGTGCGTCCGTGATTTTGGGGTACTATTTACGGGGTACTATTGATGAAGTACTATTCATGAGGTACTATTCACCCAAAAAATTGATTTCTTTTTGGTCCAAATTATTTTTGATACATGAATATTATTCTTGAATTTCAATCCACAAAGTAGTTGTCATGTTGACAAATTGGACATTTTTAAACTTTGGATAAATTAAAAATCTTTAATATTTATCCTTGATTTCGTTTGATTGATGCTTATATCATTGTCATCATCCTTATGCTTATATTATGATAAAAGTCATCTTTGGCCCGTAGTGCATAGATGGACTGTTGATTGGTATGATTATGACTATGTATCGGTATAATCATGACCATTGGTGATAATACGAATATCCTTGGCCAGTAGTGCATGGATGATTCGTGGATGTGATAATAATGAATATCCTTGGCCCGTAGTGCATGAATAATTCAGTGATGTGGATTATTTATTGAGCTGAATCTCAGTGATAAAATTGATGATAAACTTTTAAATTATAAAAGATAGTAGATATCATGCTCTACTTGACTTTTCTAATGGATTGTTTGTTCCGCTGTAGCTAAACTTGTTGTCTATTGTATTCTATCAGTTTAACAATATTGAAGGCTAACGATAATTTATTCTGCATTATCTTAGTCATAATATTCTTTACTGGGCTAGTTGAGCTCACCCTTTTCTTTTATTGTTCACTTTAGAAAATGAGAATATAGCTGAGACTAGTCGGGAAACGGAGTGATGGTCCGAGATGGTGGCTATAGTAGTCCTCACTATTTTATTAAATAGTGTGATAATAATTATAATGAGGACTCCATTTGAGTTTGGATATTGTCTACGAGACAATATTCGTGTTTAAACGCTCGGTTTATGTATTGTCGTATTTTACACGACAATTGTATAATTAAGTTTGTATTTAAATTTTGTACCATGTATTTCGCGACTCAGAATGGGTTGTGTATACCTATTTTGGGGGCGTCACAGTTGGTATCAAAGCTTAGGGATATGATCCCTGACTGAGATTTGAGACTAGAACTAGGAAGGGAGAAATGGGTAAATCCTTCACTAGTATGACATACCTAAGTTTATTTGTTATTTAATTGGTCAGTCAGAATATAGGGATAATATGTGGTATGTCAATTAACCCTTGTTTTGTGGCATTATTTGAAAATGGCATCTGAAAATGTTGAGATAAGCAATGGAGCACATGAGACTGTTGAGTCATCACGAATCAATAACCAGGATAATGTGCATCAGGAAGGCAACAATCCTCATGTAAATAACAATACCGACCAAATGATGAACGACGGAGTGTTTAGGAGCTTTCTGGAATTTATGCAACACTAAGAGAGAGAGACTCCTGTTCAAAATGCAATTAAAAACACTGGCAACTCTTGGATGGTCACCGCTAAGCAATTCAAGGAGCTGGGACCACCAGAGTTTTTGGGAAAACTAGAACTACTTAAGGCAGAGACATGGATTAAGCAGATCACCAAGATATTTAATGTCTTGGGATTGGTTACTTGACCCCTAAGTTTGGTGCTCACGATCAACAATATAAATAACATTTACTGCCCATTTAATTATAAATAGGAACATACAATTCATTAACTAATATAGTTAATACATTACCCCAGGTTCTCTAACCTTAACATTACAAACATACCCTTTAGTTATACAAAAAGGGTTCACAAATACAACATAATAATAATGTTATTCATAACTAATTTATCACTATGCATTTTCCTTTGTCCTTCAAAGTACCTCCTGCCACTTCGTCCCTAGTAGAAAAGTTTTATTTAGCAAGGGTGAGCAACACATTTGCCCCGTAAGTTAATACATACAATAAATATATACGAATCAATAAGAACAGACTATCTAATTTGATAGAATAATACCAAAGTTCGGGGAACTTTGAAATAGCTGAACAAATCTTTAATAACTAACAAGTCTTCTCGCATTCTATGCAACATTATAATCTGATAATGAAAGAGTACAACGCTTTCAAAGTTTCTACGATATTTTAATGAATAATCAAGAATCAACTCTACGCAATAACAAAGTGGAATATTTTCTAAATTTATGTTGAGTGATCCATTGGATCTTGAACTTCTCTTCTTGAGTAACTATCAAAGATTTGACTTTGATATACCCAGGTGTATCAGATAACCATAAAGATTAAATTATACCCCTCTACAAGTACTTAGAGCGACCAACTCCTTGTACCCTATATTATGCATAATACTCAAAACGTGCGCAAAAGCCGATATACGACCAAATATGTTCCCTTTATATTAAAGGTTGTTCTTCTCAGTCTTTGAATCAAAATTTGATTTAACAACGAAATATTATGATTTTAATATTTAGTCACTTCTCGATCTAGCCGAAATAATTGGCATCGATCTGTCAATAATAATTGAATTATCTTCTTGAATCTATCAAGTTCTAACAATTGTCCGTCTAGCTAGAATAATTAGCACAGACATATCTCAATACAATTGGACAATAAACAGGAATTATCTGTACTGTTAATACTAGCTTCCACGGATGTAAGTATCCAACAATAGTTATTCTCTAATTATATTCTCAAAATTCACTAATTCAATTTGAATTAATAAACATGCACTAACTGCGAATAATCAACAATAAATTATTGGGCGTGGTCTAATCAATAATAATTAACCACCATAATAATTGAACAAATATAACTCAAGGTTGAGTTAAGGAAACTTGCCTTCTCCGTTGATTACTGCTACACAATAAACTTATCTGCATTTGAAAGACCTATAATCACAATATCAGTCTTACAATTAGCACAATAAATCACAACACATGACACTATAATTTACAGTCAATCTGACTCCTAGGCACATTATCACATAGCCACATTAGCGTTTATAACTTATATAAACACTTATCAAGTCTAACTAGTTCGGTCTGGTTAGACTTCAATCTCATCTCGGTGTATTGGTCACCCTATCCGACAATTTACACATATATTGTTTATTTAAACTCGGTCTCAAAGCTTCAATATTATTTTAGATAAGTTATATATCATTTATAATATTTTTCAGAAGCTTTTAATAATTTTCTAATAATTATTATAATTTATAATAATTTTTCAAATACCGTAATCATTTTTAAATGATTTAAATACTAATTAATTCTATTATCATTAATATTTAATAATATAAAAATATTAATTACATACTTGTCAAAATATTAAAGTTATTGTTAATAACTTAAAATATTTTTAAATCATCAATATTCTACTTAAATAAATTTTAAAATAATTAAAATCATTTTAAACTATCACCATTAATATTTAAATATTAATGAATTTATTATCAAAATATTAAAAGTCATTAATTATAACTTAAAATATTTTAAAAATATTTTTCTCATTTTTAAATGATTTTTAAATCAGTAAAACCATTTTAATACATTTATTTAATATAATAATTAAATAAATCTATAATCATTAATATTAAATTATTAATGAAAATTACTCAAAAATATTAAAGTTACATTATATAACTCAAAATATTTTTAAACACTTTATTCTTATTTAAAATGATTTTTATAATATTAAAATCATTTTTCTCTAATTTATTTAATACTCTAATTAAATAAATTAAATATCATTAATATCCAAATAATTATAAATATTAATGAAAAATATCTAAAATTATTAAATGTTATTTTTCATAATTTAAAATAATTTTTAAAACTATTTTTGTAATTTTTAGAATTTATTTTTTATTTTTAATTAATTTTCAGAAATTTAGAAATTAAAAATAATAAAAACTGTCGCTATAGCCTATAGCGACACTAAGCGTCGCTGTTGGTGTTCTTGGTGCTCAAGAACACTGACAGTCATTGTTCAAGGGTCTTGGTTTGACCGGTTAATTTTCTCAGCTCAAACATGTTCTGGGCTAGCTAGTACTTTGATCTTGTAGTATATAGGTAGTACTACAAGTATCAATCATTATCTTGGTCATACAACAACTCAGATGCACGATCTAAGCATTTGAAATCGTTGTCGGGTCTATTCTGGGTTTTCTGGGTAACCTAGAAACCCAGGCAGTTTCAGGTAGTCATATCCTAGCTCGATTATCTCTATGTTCTGGTCATGATATATGTGGTCCAATGGTTCAAACCTATAGTGTTCATGACAAGGCACATTTACATAGCACTATGTCAGTCCAACAACATCACAATCTCCAGAATCAGTCCGGTCAAAGTATGTCAGAAACATTGTTCTAACAGTTTCTGGAAATTCCAGAAATGCAAACCGTGACCGAGTGGCCTGGTTTGACCACTCACTACGTTCGATCTATTGATGATTTAAGGGATCTAAAGGCCATAATCTAGAGTCCATATTACAGGCTACAACATGTATATAACAACAACATCAACTAGCTTAACACCTGACAGATCCGGGACTTAGAAGATCTTGTCAGACGCTGGAAAACGTTTTCTGGGTTACCCAGAATTCGTCTGGTCATGCCCAGTCAACGGGTTTTGACCAACAATAACATGAAATCTAGAAATAAAATGACTGTGATTTCACTTGCAGAACAAAGAACATATCAAGCTATAGATCTAAAACATAAAACATCAAAAATCATAAACAGGGAAGAATCTATGGTCTCTGACTTTAGCTTGTTAGGCGACATTTTGTGTTCTTAGATAGTTTTTGAAAAACTCCATTTTAAAGCCTTTTGATGCTATAGATCTATGATGTATCATCATAGATCATCATAAAACATCTTCTAACACTTATATAAACACATAAACATGAAATTTTTCTTAGCATACAAGATCTAGGTTGAGTTTAGGGTTTATACCTCTCTTGTCCAATCTTTGATCCTTGATCTCCCTAACTAATTTCGGTGATCTAAAGGCTTGGTTAGTGACTGAATTGCTTGTTAAATTCGGAGGTTGGGTGAGAGAGAGTTTGTTGAGAGTAAGATAGCAAATAAGCAAACTTTAGTAACTTTCTCTCTCTTAGTCTTTGATAATCTTTAGATGAAATGTATACAAGCATGCATGGTGTCCATTTGGATAAGATTTGAGCTGATTTCCAGCACATGGGATAATTCTTAAGTGACGACTCACTAGATCTTGCAAATCTTTTTACTAAAAATCTAAGTAATGGGTATTTTGGACTTTGTACATGTAATTTTAATGGCATAAAAGATAATTGGCCAAACCCTTAGGGTTTAACCCTGAGGTTCTAACCCTTAGATTTTACAACCTTAGCTTCTAGGATTTTCTAAATTAGGGTTTTAAAATAGAAAATCAAGATTTCTAAAATATAATTAGAGTTTCCTAATTATATTAAAGGTTACTAATCATATTAACATTTACTAATCACTTTAGGCTTGCTAATTAGGATTAGGATTAGGCTTGCTAATTAGGATTAGGATTTCCTAATTAGGGTTTAGGATTCCCGAATTAAAAATTAGGATTTTCCAGCTTTCGATTAGGGTACCTAAGTACGTGTTAGGGTTTTTAATCTTGAGATTAGGGTTTCTAATCCCTTATTAGGGTTTACTAATATTGTGCCCTACCCGATCAATCATTGATCAATAATACCATATAGTACAAACACACACACAATAATATAATTATTTTAATTATATTTTCTATTGAATCCCTATCCGTAACTAGGGTTAGGGTTTTTAAATTTGTTAAGCACAACTCTACTATTATTTTCTTAGTCAATACACAAATTGACCACATCTCGAGACTCGTATCACAGATACTTGGCACAAAATTAATAATCAATATTAATATTAAATAAAAAAAAATTATTCGTAAAATTCGGATTATTTGAAATCCCGGGTTATCACAGGGATGCTCCGAGGAGCAAAAGGTTCCCTTTGCCACCTTCATGTTGTGAGGAGAGGCAGATCATTGGTGGGAATCTATAAAACGTACTCAGTTTGCCGCACTAAAGATGTCTTGGGAGAATTTTCAAGAATTGTTCAACGATAAGTACTTTCCCGAAAGTATTCGTCACATGAAGGAGGTGAAATTCGTCAAGCTGGAGCAAAACAATATGACTGTATATCAGTACGAGGCTAAGTTTGCTGAGTTGTCCCAGTTCGCATCCCATTTGGTTGATAATGAGGAGCGAATGATGCGAATGTTTCTGCGAGATTTGAAACCCGAAATACGTCAATACCTCATTTCTCAAAAACTTTGCTTGTATTCAGATGTTGTGAATAGGGCTCAATTATTGGAGCGCGATAATGAGTCAGCCCAACCAAAAGATAGCAGCAGGCAAAACGATAATACCAGTGGTAGAAGTCATCGAAGCAGTGGCAACAAACATGGAGGAAACCAACATGCCAAAAATGGTAACCACTTCGGTGGTAATCATGGCCAAGATAATAGAAATGGAAATTTCAAAAAGAGAAGCTTCAATAATGATGGAAAGACAGCAGCATCAGCACTCATTTTTAAGGAAGGAGAACGACCACCGGTCGTATGTTACAAATGCTGAGGGGAGGGACATATTAGTCCAAACTGTACGCTGCAATCCAAAGCGTGCTACAATTACAGAAGAGAAGGTCACCTAGCCCGATTTTGTCGTGTAGTGAAGTCAAGTCCAGTTGGGATGGAGGCACCAAAGGCCGTACCAGACAAGTTAAAGCCGGTAGTTTAAGGGAGAGCGTTTGTCGTGACCTCCTAAAAAGCGAGGAACCCGAACGAGGTTATCATGGGTAAGCTAATCATAAACTCTTGTAAAGTCTATACCTTATTTGATACCGGTTCTACCCATTCTTTTATTTCTCTTACTTGCGCTAAACATTTAAATTTAACTCCGGAGAAATTAGACTTTGACTTATCTGTTGAAACTCCGTTGCGAGAAACCTTCATGAAATCTACTGTTTATAAATCTTGTTTGATTCAAATCGGCACCCTCACATTACCTGTCGATCTTATCTCTTTGAAAATACTTGCATTTGATGTGATTTTAGGGATTGATTGGTTAACTACTCATCATGCTAAAATTAATTATTTTTGTAAGGTTGTTAGCTTTTATATTCCTAACCAACCTATTATGTGAATTCAAACAACCAAACCACTAAAATCAATCACTATCATATCAAGCTATAAAGCTATTCGTTTATTGAAAAACGGATGTCAAGCTTTCTTAGTCCATGTCACGGATTTAAACAAAAATACATCAGATTTGAATGATATTCCTATTGTTAATAAATTTCCTAACGTATTCCCTGAAGAACTTCCTGGACTATCCCCAGAGCGTGAAATTGAGTTTTGTATTGACCTTGAACCCGGTACAAAACCCATTTCCAAAGCCCCATACCAAATGGCTCCTATTGAACTTTAGGAGTTAAAAACCCAACTGTAAGAATTGTTAGACATCGGTTTCATTCGTCCTAGTACGCCACCTTGGGGTGCTCCTATTCTATTCGTAAAGAAGAAAGATGGAAGTATGCGACTTTGTATTGACTATCAGAGGTTGAATCATGTCACCGTAAAAAATAGGTACCCGTTACCTTGCATTGATGACCTGTTTGACTAGTTGCAAGGTGCCAAATTCTTTTCAAAGATCGATCTTCATTTCGGATATCATCAGTTAAAGATTAAAACCAATGACATTCCAAAGACTGCTATCGGAACTCGGTATGGGCATTATGAATTCTTAGTCATGTCTTTTAGATTAACTAATGCTCTTGCTGCCTTCATGGACATGATGAACCGAGTATTTAAGGAATATTTTGATCATTTTGTGGTTGTCTTTATTGATGACATCCTCATATACTCCAAAAGCCGTGAAGATCATGAGCATCACTTGAGGCTGATACTCCAAAAGCTTCGTGAAAATAAGCTATATGCCAAGTTGAAGAAATGCAAGTTCTGGTTTGAGGAAGTAGCATTTCTTGGGCACGTGATATCGAATTACGGAATATCTATTGACCCAGCGAAGAATGAAGCAATACAAAGCTGGGAGCAACCTGAGTTAGTGACCGAAGTACGTAGCTTTCTGGGCTTAGCTGGTTATTATCAGAGATTCGTGGAAGGATTTTCTCAAATCGCTACTCCATTAACTCAGCTAACTTGAAAAGATACAAAATTCGATTGAAGCGAGGAATGTGAGAAGAGTTTTCAAGAACTCAAGAGGAGACTCATTTCTGCACCTATTCTGACAATACCATCTGGTTCGGAGGGATTTGTCATATACAGCGATGCTTCAGGTAAAGGTTTAGGATGTGTTCTCATGCAACATGAGAAAGTCATAGCCTATGCCTCACGACAACTCAAAGAATATGAGAGGAATTATCGTACTCATGATCTAGAGTTGACATTAGTCATTTTTGCACTTAAAATCTGGAGGCATTACCTGTATAGGGAGAAAATGGAGATCTATACGGATCATAAAAGCCTCAAATATTTCTTCACCCAAAAGGAACTCAACATGCTATAATGACGTTGGCTCGAGCTATTGAAAGATTACGATCATACCATTTAATACCATCTTGAAAAAGAGAACGTGGTAGCTGACACGTTGAGTAGAAGATCATATGCAGGTACGAGTGTAATATTATCAACACAAAGGCCCATTTTGTATAACTTACGAAGGATGGAGATAGAGTTAAAGAATCCAGGGACCCACGTGATGATGTCAAATATACGAGTAGAACCGACTTTAACTGATAAAGTTAAAGCTGCTCAAGCTATAGACCTGGAGCTGATGCGTATGAAGAAGAAAGTACAAGAAGGTGCTATTCCGAAAGCAAGAATCGATGAAGAAGGAATACTTCGAGTCAACTTCAGACTTTGTGTTCCTAACGACTCTGACTTAAAGTATAAAATCACGATGGAGGCACACAACACAGCATTTGCAATCCATCCCGGGAGTACCAAAATGTATCATGATCTTCGACATATATTTTGGTGGAGCAATATGTAGAGAAAGATAGTAGAGTTTATCTCAAGGTGTTTAACTTGTCAACTTGTCAAGGCAGAGCATCAAGTGCCAAAAGGTCCATTACAACCACTTGAAATTCCAGAATGGAAGTGGGAACACATTACCATGGATTTCGTTACTGGTCTTCCCAAGGTTTCTCAAGGCATAGACGTAATTTGGGTCATTGTCGATAGATTAACCAAGTCTGCTCATTTCTTACCGATACGAGAAACTTATTCACTTGAACGTTTTGCTCGTATATACATAAATGAGATTGTAAGACTGCATGATATGCCAGTATCCATAGTTTCTGATCGAGACCCAAGATTCACTTCACGGTTTTGGGTCAGTTTGTAGAAAGCTAAGGGCACATATTTATGATTCAGTTCGGCATATCATCCTCAGATGAACGGGTAGTCGGAGAGGACTATTCAAACTCTTGAAGATTTATTAAGACTCTGTGTCGTTGACTTTAAAGGAAATTAAGACAAGTTCTTGCCATTAGTGGAATTATCCTACAACAACAGTTATCAAGAAAGTATAGTCATGGCTCCATTTGAGGCGTTGTATAGTCGCAAGTGTCGTTCTCCAGTATGCTGAGATGAGGTGGGTGAAGCAATGTTGTTGGGACCAGAATTGGTACGCATGATAACGAAAAAGATTCAAATGATCCGAAAACATATAGAAACCCCACAAGATCGACAAAAGAGTTATGCTGATCTTCATCGAAAGGACGTGGAATTCAATGTTGGAGAACATGTGTTGTTACGTCTTGCTCCATAGAAAGGAGTTAAAAGATTTGGAAAGAAATGAAAGCTCAATCCTCGATTCATTGGCCAATTTGAAATCATTGGCCGAGTAGGAATGGTGGCCTATAGACTCGCCTTATCGCCAAGTATGTCTCGTGTTCATAACGTTTTTCACATATCTATGTTACGTAAATATATGGAAGACCCGCACCACATTATTGAATTAGAACCAGATGAGATAGCGGAAGATTTAACGTATGAAGAGGTACCTGTTAAAATCTTGGATAAGAAGGAACATATTCTACGCTCCAAGGTTATACCTCAAGTCAAAGTTTTGTGGAGAAACCACGATGTTGAGGAAATGACCTGAGAGTTAGAATATGAAATGAAATCAAGGTATCCTTACCTCTACGACATACCAGGTATGTACACCAATTTCGAGGGCGAAATTTCATAAGAAGGGGAGGTTGTAAGACCCCAACTTTTATGAATAAAGATTTAATTTTCTTTAAATAGTGTTTTGAGTAATATGGTGTGGATTTAATATAATTTTATAGTTGTGGGTAATATTTACAAATTTTACAAAGTAAGCAAGTTGTTATAAATATTTGTTTTGTCGGGGAATATTCGTTTTATCAGAGAATATTCGTACGACGACACAATTATTGGTGGACCCCATAACCAAATTACTGTCGGAGTTAGAAAACGACAGAAATAACTTTTTATAAAAATTATGGCAAAAGTTTTATAGTTAACTGTTGAAATATCTGGTGATAAAAGTACAGTAATACGCGTGGTTACATAGTAGCACACGATATTGTACAGTATCTTTGATTATTGATGCTTACGTGAGAAATCACTCAGTTTTATTCAATTATTGCCACAGTAATTGCTACATAGTATCTTACGTTATTGATTCAATTATTGTCACAATATTTTATATTTTTAAATCAATAATTGAGACGACAAAGTTATTTATATTATTATTTACATTATTGACGATGTCTAGAAAGTTTTGTCGAGGAAAGGGGTTTGGTCACCTAATTGCGTGCCAATAAAGAGAAATCCTTATCGAAAAGCCCCCTCTTTCCTGGGAATGATCTGGTTGTTAATATTGTGAGTTATAATATTAATGATGAATGTTATTAAAAATATGTTTTATAAAGCCAAGTGAATTGAGATAAATAGAGAGGTATTTTATGAAGTATTTGTTGTAAATTTGGTTTATTACATGGACCTTCACTTACTCATTTTTCAAATTCGTCGATAGAAAGTTTTATATATATCAGTATATGTATATATATATATATATATATATGTGTGTGTGTGTGTGTGTGTATGTGTGGGGGGGTGTGTGTGTAATGGTGTGTGTGAGCGGGTGAATTGATGTGTGTGGTGGTGGTGGAAGATATATATGTATATATATATTATATAAATTTTGTTTTATTAGATTAGAATTAGAATATATTATATTTTATTTAAAGTTTTCATTTTATTAGAATATTTTATTGCATAGTTGCATAGTAAATCAAATTTTTCGCCGATTCAGTCGCCCCTAAAGGTTTTGCTGTGCGTCCGTGATTTTCCAAATTTAAGTAGTATCATGTCATTCTCCTATAAATAGTATGCTTAGTTAGAATTGAAAATCACACCAGAATCAGAGAATTCTTCTTCTATAATATTGAGCGTAGTTCTTTAGAGTTTAAAGAAGCTTTGAGTGTAGAAAATAGTACAAATGTTTTTCAAGAATATCCCCGCAATACCAATCAGAAATTGTGACGCCCCCAAAATAGGTATACATCACCTATTCTGAGTCGCCAAATACATGGTACAGAATACAAATACAACCTTAAATATACAAAATGAGCTGTGAGTTTTAATACAAATATTATCTTCTAGACAGTATTCAAACTCAAAATAAGTTTTCAATACATTTATTATCACACTATTTCATAGAATAGTTAGGACTACTAATGCTATCATCTGGACCGCCACTCAGTTCCCCGACTAGTCCCTGCTACGTTCTCATTTCTTGAAGAGAACAATGAAAGCAAAAGGGTGAGCTCAACTAGCCCAATAAGAAATATTATGACTAAGATAATGCAGAATAATTCATCATTAGCCTTCAACAATGTTAAACTGATAAAATATAACAAACATCAAGTTTAACTGCAGCGGAATAAGCAATCCATTAGAAGAATCAAGTAGAGAATCAAATCTACTATCTTCTATGATTCAAAAGGTTTTTTATTACTTTTATCGCTGAGACTCAACTTACTAAACAATCCACATCATCCCTGCACTACGGCCAAGGATATTCATTAGTATCACGACCACAAATTATCCATGCACTACGGGCCAAGGATATTCGTGTATTCATCAATGGTCAAGATCATGCCATAAAATAATTCATCTTTGCACCCTTGGCCGAAGAGAATCCATAGCTATAATCATACCAAAAACTGTCCATCAATGCACTACGGGCCAATGAGGACTTTTTCCACATCATTTGTAACATTACGGTCATGATTATACCGAATAATCCCTAGTCATAATCATACCAAGTCCATCTATGCACTACAGGCCACAGATGACTTTCAACATAATATAAGCATAAGGATGATGACAATTCAATAAAACAAGTTCAAGAATTAATTTATCCAGGAACCAATAACGTCCAAATTGTCAACATGATACTGCTTTGTGGAGTAAAATTAAAGAATGCTCAGAAGTATATTTTCACGAAAAGATACTGGATGAAGAGCAAATATTAAAGATATTCCACTAATTTCATTGAGTATAAAAGCCAAAACTTTAACCAACTGAGTATAATAAAGAATGGAATAACAAAAGAATTCACCAAGCATGCGATAGACCACACAGACATGTTATTCCAACATAATAATAAATAATGAAACCAGGTCATGCGTAAACGCACAGACAGGATATTCCAACAGAATAATAAATAATGAAACCAAGTCATACGAAAAGCACAGACAGGATGTTCCAACAGAATGATAAATAATGGAATAATAGAAGAATTTCACCATGTATGCAGTACTTCGCATAGACAGGTTATTCCAACATAATAATAAAGAATGGAATAACAGAAGAATTTCACCATATATGCGGTACTTCGCATATATAGGTTATTCCAACATAATAATAAAGAATGGAATAATAGAAGAATTTCACCAAGTATGCGGTACTTCGCATAGACAGATTATTCCAACATAATGATAAAGAATGGAATAACAGAAGTTCTTTTCATGAATACGAAAGAAATTATACCCCTTACGAGTACAACAAATAATATCCCTTATCTTAGAAGAAACTGGATATAGGAGTAGTGAAGTAGCAGAATACTTTTCTTCTTTCTCTCTATAGTTTCTCTCTCTAGAGTTTCTGTGAATTCGTAAGAAATAATGAAGGAATGAGCTTCTATTTATAGGAGAATGGACTGAATAGTAACGAATTCATGAATGGTCCAGATTGATTTACTTTTAAACGGAAGGTCCATATTGATTTACTATGCAGTATTAATAAAATATTCTAATAAAATAAAATCTTTTAAATAAAATATAATATATTCTATTTATAATCTAATAAAACGAATAACTTTCTAAAAGTATTCTGTTTTATATAAAAAAATTTTACTATGCAAACACTATGCAGGCACTATGCAAACACTATGCATAATAGAATATCATATATTCTATTTATAGTCTAATAAAACAAATAACTTTATAAAAGTATTCTGTTTTATATAAAAAGATTTTACTATGCAAATACTATGCAGACAGTATGCAAACACTATGCATAATAGAATATCATATATTCTATTTATAGTCTAATAAAATAAATAACTTTATAAAAGTATTCTGTTTTATATAAAAAGTTTTCTGTTTTATTACATTTATAATAATAATAAAACAAAACTTATCACCTTTACTATAATTTACAATATTAATTGACCAAGTCGTTCCCATGAAAGAGGAGGCTTTCTAATAAGGATTTCTCCCTATTGGCGCGCAATTAGGTGACCAAACCTCTCCTTGGCAGAACTTCTAGACATCGTTAATATTACAAATAATAATATGAATAACTTTGCCGTCTCAATTATTGATTTAATAACATAACATATTATGCAGATGATACTGTGACAATAATTGAATCAATAATATGAGAGATATGATGCAGCAATTACTGTAGCAATAATTAAGTATAACTAAGTGACTTATCATGTAAGCATTAATAATCAATACTGTGTGCTACTATGCAACCACGCATATTACTGTACTTTTACTACCGAGTAGTTCAACAGTTTTAACGGTAACACTTTTGCCGTTATTTTTATAAAATAATAATTCTGTCGTTTTCTAACTACGACAATACTTTTGTTGTGGGTTCACCAATGATTATGCCTTCGTACGGATATTCCCCGACAAAAAGAATATTCCCCGATCAAACGAATATTATATCACAACTTGCATACTTTTCAAAATTTATAAATACTACCCACAACTATAACACTATCTCAAATCCACACCATAATATTAAAAAAAAAATATTTTGAGAAAATTAAATCTTTATTCATAAAATTTGGGGTCTCCCAATCTCCCCTCCTTATGAAATTTCGCCCTCGAAATTTACGTACGTACCTGGTATGTCGAATAGGTGAGGATACCTTGACTTCACTTCAAATTCTAACTCTTGAGGTATAACATTTGAGTGTCGAATATAATCCTTCTTATCCAAGATTTTAACACGGATTTTCTCATACGTTAAATCTTCTGCTATCTCGTCCAATTCCAATTCAATAATGTGGTTTGGGTCGTCCACATATTTACGTAACATCGATACGTGAAAAAGAACGTTATGAACACGCGACAAACTTGGCGGTAAAATGAGTCTATAGGCCACAATTCCTACTCGATCGAGAATTTCAAATGGGCCAATTAAATCGAGGGTTGAGATTTCCTCTCTTCGTCGATTCTTGCTTCTAGAATAATGCCCTCTTGAACCTTCTTCTTCACATTCATCAGATTCGGGTGTGTAGCTTGAGCGGCTTTAACTTTATCAATTAAAGTCGATTCTACTCGTATATTCGTTATCTTCACGTGGGTCCCTAGAGTCTTTAACTCTATCTTCATCATTTGTAAGTTATACGAAATGGGTTTTTGTGTTAACAATATCACACTCGTAAACGCATATGATCTTCTACTCAATACGACAGCTACCACGTTCGCTCTTCCACAATGATATTGAATGGTATAGTCGTAATCTTCAATAGCTCGAACCAACGTCTTTGGCGCATTGTACGTTCATTCTAGGTGAAGAAGTATTTAAGGGTTTTAGAAATGGGTTTTGTACTGGGGTCAATACAAAATTCGATTTCACGCTCTGGGGTAGGCTAAGAAGTCTTCAAGAATACGTCAAGAAATTTATTAACAATAGAAATGTCATTCAAAACTGTGACTCTCATCCAAGACTTGGATAAAATGTCACATTGATACCTATCAACTTGCCATCGTCATTCACAACATCCCATATGGAAAGTCTAGCTTCTGTGCATTCCACACAAGGAAGTTAACAACGAAAGGACCAGGGCTCTTTACTTATGGCTTCGTATGACAATGATTGACTTTAGTGGTTTGGTTGCTTGAATTCGCATAATAGGTTGGTTAGGAATATGAAAGCTAACCACCTTACGAAAAGCTTGATGAGTAGTTAACCAATCGATTCCTAAAATCACATCAAAGGTAAGTATTTTCAAAGAGATAAGATCGACAGGTAACGTGAAAGTGTCGATTTGAATCAACAAGATTTATAAACAGTGGAGGTAATGAAGGCTTCTGCTAACGAAGTTTCAACCAATAAGTCAAAGTTTAACTTCTCCTGAGTTAAATTTAAATGTTGAGCGCAAGCAAGAGAGATAAAAGAATGGGTAGAACCGATGTCGAATAAGGTATATACTTCGTAAGCGTTTATGATTAACTTACCCGTGAAAACTTCGTTTGAGTTCCTCGACAAACGCTCTCACTTAAACTATCGACTTTGACTTGTCTGAGACATTCTTTGGTGCCTCCATCCTAGCTGAACTTATCTTCGGTGAATGACAAAATCGGGCTAGGTGACCTTCTCTTCCACAATTATAACATGCTTTGGACGGCATCGCGCAGTTTGAACTGATGTGTCCCTCCCCTCCGTATTTGAAGTATATGATAGGTGGTCGTTCTCCTTCCTTAGCAACGGCTGCTAGTGCTGACGTCTTTCCATCATTATTAAACCTTCTCTTCTTGAAATTTCTACTCTTATTATCTTGGCCATGATTACCACCGAAGTGGTTACCATTCTGGGCATGATAATTTCCCCCACGATGATTATCATTGTTCCGATGGCCGTTACCACCGGTATGATTATTGTCATGTTGCTGGTCATTACCTTTTGGTTGTGCTGACTTATTATCGCACTCCAATAACTGAGCCCTATTCATAACATCTGAATATAAATAAAGTTTATGAGAAATGAGGTATTAACGTATATCGGGCTTCAACCCTCTTAGAAATATTCGCTCGGCAAACTTGGCTTTGTACTGCGACACGGTCATGTTGTTTTGCTCCAGCTTGATGAACTCTGCCTCTTTCATGTGACGAATACTTTTGGAAAAGTACTTGTCGTTAAACAATTCTTGGAACTTCTCCCAAGACATCTTCAGTGCGGCAGGTTGAGTACGCTTTATAGATTCCCACCAGTAATCTGCCTCTGCCCATAACATGAAAGTGGCAAAGGGAACCTTTTGCTCCTCAGAGCATCCCAAGACATCAAATATCTTGTTGATCTGCTTTATCCACGTTTCCGGCTTAAGTGGTTTTGGCTCTCCAAAAAACTCCGGTGGTCCCAGCTCCTTGAACTGCTTAGCGGTGACCAACCGTGGGTTGCCATTATTTCCACCTATATTTTGAACAGGAGTCTCTCTTACCAGATGTTGCATTAATTGCATAAAGCCTCTGAATATTCTATCGTTCATCATTTGGTCTGTGTTGTTGTTTGCCTGAGCATTGTCGCTTTTCTGATGCACATTATCATGATTATTGATCTGTGGAGACTCAACGGTCTCCTGTGCTCCATTGATGTTCTCAACATTATGTCATTTTCAAATATTGCCACAAAACAAGGGTTAATTAACATATCACATACTATCCTTATACTCTGACCGACCAATTAAATGCCAAATAAACTTAGGTAGGTCATACTAGCGAAGGAATTCCCCGTCTCTCCCCTCTTAGTTCTTGTCTCCCATCTTAGCCAGGGATTACATCCCTAAGCTTTGATACCAACTGTGACGCCCCCAAAATAGGTATACATCACCTATTCTGAGTCACCAAATACATGGTACAGAATACAAAAATAACCTTAAATATACAACATGAGCTGTGAGTTTTAATACAAATATTGTCTTCTAGACAGTATTCAAACTCAAAATAAGTCCTCAATACATTTATTATCACACTATTTCATAGAATAGTGAGGACTACTAACGTTATCATCTGGACCGTCACTCAGTTCCCTGACTAGTCTCTGCTACGTTCTCATTTCTAGAAGAGAACAATGAAAGCAAAAGGGTGAGCTCAACTAGCCCAGTAAGAAATATTATGACTAACATAATGCATAATAAATCATCATTAGCCTTCAACAGTGTTAAACTGATAAAATATAACAAATATCAACTTTAACTGCAGCGGAACAAGCAATCCATTAGAAGAGTCAAGTAGAGAATAAAATCTACTATCTTCTATGATTGAAAAGGTTTTTCATTACTTTTATCGCTGAGACTCAGCTTAATAAATAATTCACATCATCCCTGCACTACGGCTAAGGATATTCATTAGTATCACGACCACAAATTATCAATGCACTACGAGCCAAGGATATTCGTGTATTCATCAATGGTCATGATCATGCCATAAAATAATTCATCTTTGCACCCTTGGCCGAAGAGAATCCATAGCCATAATCATACCAAAAACTATCCATTAATGTACTACGGGCCAATGAGGACTTTTTTCACATCATTTGTAACATTACAGTCATGATTATACCGAATAATCCCTAGTCATAATCATACCAAGTCGATCTATGCACTACAGGCCACAGATGACTTTCAACATAATATAAGCATGAGGATGATGACAATTCAATAAAATAAGTTCAAGAATTAATTTATCCAGGAACCAATAACGTCCAAATTGTCAACATGATACTGCTTTGTGGAGTAAAATTCAAGAATGCTCAGAAGAATATTTCCACGAAAAGATACTGGATGAAGCGCAAATATCAAAGATATTCCACTAATTTCATGGAGTATAAAAGCCAAAACTTTAATCAACTGAATATAATAAAGAATGGACTAACAAAAGAATTCACCAACCATGCGATAGACCACACAGACATGTTATTCTAACAGAATAATAAATAATAGAACCAGATCATGCGTAAACGCACAGACATGATATTCCAACAGAATAATAAATAATGAAACCAGGTCATGCGTAAACGCACAGATAGGATATTCTAACAGAATAATAAATAATGGAACCAGGTCATGCGTAAAACACAGACATGATATTCCAACAGAATGATAAATAATGGAATAATAGAAGAATTTCACCATGTATGCAGTACTTCGCATAGACAGGTTATTCCAACATAATAATAAAGAATGGAATAACAGAAGAATTTCACCATATATGCGGTACTTCGCATATATAGGTTATTCCAACATAATAATAAAGAATGGAATAATAGAAGAATTTCACCAAGTATGCGGTACTTCGCATAGACAGATTATTCCAACATAATGATAAAGAATGGAATAACAGAAGTTCTTTTCATGAATACGAAAGAAATTATACCCCTTACGAGTACAACAAATAATATCCCTTACCTTAGAAGAAACTGGATATAGGAGTAGTGAAGTAGCAGAATACTTTTCTTCTTTCTCTCTATAGTTTCTCTCTCTAGAGTTTCTGTGAATTCGTAAGAAATAATGAAGGAATGAGCTTCTATTTATAGGAGAATGGACTGAATAGTAACGAATTCATGAATGGTCCAGATTGATTTACTTTTAAACGGAAGGTCCATATTGATTTACTATGCAGTATTAATAAAATATTCTAATAAAACAAAATCTTTTAAATAAAATATAATATATTCTATTTATAATCTAATAAAACGAATAACTTTATAAAAGTATTCTGTTTTATATAAAAAAAATTTACTATGCAGACACTATTCAAATACTATGCATAATAGAATATCATATATTCTATTTATAGTCTAATAAAATAAATAACTTTATAAAAGTATTCTGTTTTATATAAAAAGATTTTACTATGGAAACACTATGTAGACACTATGCATAATAGAATATCATATATTCTATTTATAGTCTAATAAAATAAATAACTTTATAAAAGTATTTTGTTTTATATAAAAAATTTTCTGTTTTATTACATTTATAATAATAATAAAACAAAACTTATCAACTTTATTATAATTCATAATATTAATCGACCAGGTCGTTCCCAGGAAAGAGGGGGCTTTCCAATAAGGATTTCTCTTTATTGGCGCGCAATTAGGTGACCAAACCTCTCATTGGCAGAACTTCTAGACATCGTTAATATTGCAAATAATAATATGAATAACTTTGTCGTCTCAATTATTGATTTAATAACATAACATATTATGCAGATGATACTGTGATAATAATTGAATCAATAATATGAGAGATATGATGCAGCAATTACTGTAGCAATAATTGAGTATAACTAAGTGACTTATCATGTAAACATTAATAATTAATACCGTGTGCTACTATGTAACCACGCGTATTACTGTATTTTTACTACCGAGTAGTTCAACAATTTTAACGGTAACACTTTTATCGTTATTTTTATAAAATGATAATTCTGTCGTTTTCTAACTATGACAATGCTTCCGTTGTGAGGTCCACCAATGATTATGCCTTCATACGAATATTTCTCGACAAAAAGAATATTCCCTGACCAAATAAATATTATATAACAACTTCTATACTTTGAAAAATTTATAAATACTACCCACAACTATAACACTATCTCATATCCGCACCATAATATTAAAAAAAATATTTCGAGAAAATTAAATCTTTATTCATAAAATTTAGGGTCTCACAGAAATACTCTCCTTTTAAGGTAATGGATATTATTTTTGTTCAATATTCGTAAGAAATAATATTTTCTTCCATACTCTGTTGTATATAAGTAATATTATTTCGTTTCAGATTTCGAATTCTACACTCATTTTGTTAAGTATTGCTTCTATACTTCTTAAAATTAGTAGAATATCCTTGAAATTTACGCTTCATCTAGTATCGTTTCACAAGAATATTTTTCTAAACATTCTTGTTAAAATTTAATTTTTTCATGCCGAGGTACTATTCACGGGGTACTATTCACGAAGTACTATTCATGGGGTACTATTCACCCGAAAAATTGATTTTTTTTTGTACAAATTATTTTTGATACATGAATATTATTCTAGAATTTTACTCCAAAAAGCAGTTGTCATGTTGACAATTTGGACATTTTTAAACTTTGGATAAATTAAAAATCTTTAATATCTATCATTGATTTCGTTTGATTGATGCTTATATCATTGTCATCGTCCTCATGGTTATATTGTAATAAAAGTCATCTTTGGCCCGTAGTGCATAGATGGACTGTTGATTGGTATGATTATGACTATGTATCGGTATAATCATGACCATTTGTGATAGTACGAATATCCTTGGCCCGTAGTGCATGGATGATTCGTGGATGTGATAATAATGAATATCCTTGGGCCGTAGTGCATGGATAATTCAGTGATGTGGATTATTTATTAAGCGAAGTCTTAACAATAAAATTGATAATAAACTTTTAAATAATAGAAAATAGTAGATATTATGCTCTACTTGACTCTTCTAATGGATTGTTTGTTCCGCTGCATTTAAACTTATTGTCTATTATATTCTATAAGTTTAACACTGTTGAAGGCTAACAATAATTTATTCTGCATTATCTTAGTTATAATATTCTTTACTGGGCTAGTTGAGCTCACCCTTTACTTTCATTGTTCTCTTCAGGAAATGAGAATATAGCTGGGACTCACTACTACAAAACAGTAAATATATAACGCGTAAAAAATGTTATAAAAGGTCCTACAGAAATGTCGTATTTAAGGGTGTTGTCTATTTGACACCTTTATACAACGTTTTTAAAACGTTGTAGTTTGACACATTACACAACGTTTTTTTTCTTAAAAACGTTGTATATTTGTTTTCCATAAATTCTTGGATGCTTGAAAACGTTGTTGATGATATGATTCCACAATGTTTTCTAGCATAAAATATTGTGATTTGATACATCAGACAACGTTTAAACACATTTATGCAACGTTTAGAAGGTGTCATCTATTTGAAGTCAAAATGTATCAAACATTCAAAATATACCAATTACAATTAATATTACTATCCATACATCTCAAATTCAAAATAAACCAATTACAAAGAATATTAATACCATACAGTGTTTCAGTCTATCATTTAAATACTAATCAGTTAAGAGTGCAGATAATAATAGCCCCGTTGTTGTCCTACTTGTGGACACAAAGAAATTGCCATTTAGAAGCATAAGGAGCCTTCTGACAAACAATGCCAGTCGTCAATTGCATTCACTAGACTGGCTCTGCTCTACTAGATCTTGTTGTTTTGATAGTAGGACACTTTATGTCATGTAAGGTGCCATAAAAACCAACACCAACACAATAGGAAACAAATTAGCCTCCATAATGCAAACCCATTAAACATGCCAATTGATCAATTAGAATCAACAAAAATCTGTAGCATGCACATACAACATCTCAGAATGATAATCGAGCATTATATATTCTGGTTTCAGAAGTGTGACGCGAAGACCATCACATAACCAGACATGGATACTACCAAGAAACTAGGTTTAAGTATTTATAACTTATTTAGCATGAAGGATGATTCACTGAGAACTATAATTAACAAAGAAACCTAGATTTGTCAAAACTGTTTGCAACAACATTGTGTTAAACATTTGAAGGCTAACAAGATGAACTAAATACAGATAACTAACCTCTAAATCTAGCGAGGGGTCATAAGCTTTTTCCTCATGTGTGTCAAACACTGTTATGCCTGTAATTTTCTAAACTCCAAGTTTGGTTGCGATCAGGTTCTGCATAATTAAAGGCATAACACACCAATGCACTCGTATAGAATCTAGCCATCCATTTAAAGTAGGATATAAAAGTTACAATAACAGTATAAGACTATCAATTATAAAGCATGTAAACATGAAGGTGTACCTAGCTCGTAATAATTATTAGCCTAGAAAGTCTCGTAATACCTGCAACAAGATTATATGCTACCTTTGAGATTATGATATGTAAACTACATAACCCATACCTTCATTCGCAAAAAAATTGCTAAAATCATTTTCACGCTTCGACTGGTATACGCATGTGAATGCACAACAATGCTAAGGAAAGAGAAGGATTCAGGAAAACATTGCCAAATTTCACAAATAATATTGTCTAAATTGGTACCTGGATCACCTATCGCAGGTCAAACATAATTTACATAATTATGAGCACATCAGATCCAATTAATATTCAAAACTTGCAGTACAAGTTATTAGATCATCCTAATCTTCACATTTAGAATCTCTTAAAAGGAATAATTCAGTTCTATGCCTAAGATATATATTACACATGACAAAAGCTTATTTACCTAGGCAGATGGGTAAATAATCTCCTCAAAAACTAAGATGGTTCGCAGGACTAGGTTAGAAGCAACAAGAAAAAAACTTGGTCATAACAAGTATAGTCCAACAAAATTAGTCCTAAGGCCGTTCCAGTTTCTGTTTCAGTGATTCCGTCTCATGCCAGTGCTTTCAAATACTGTAATTCTAATGCCAAGAATTTACAAGTTCCCTTTTATGGGACTCATAATGCAGTATACATGGTCCTATGATGAAGTCGGTTCAAAGTGATAGCATAAACTAATTTATTTCTATATCCATCATTCAGATAATTCCTGCTAAATGTAGCATAACTCAAAGAATTAGAAATAGTAATTATACAAATGGGAAAAACAACATTGAAAGAACTAGCTTTGAATTTTCCATTAATTCATCTGAACCAGAAAGTTCAGTATGTTAAATTTATTGCACTTTACAACATATGAAAATAAACAACATCCTCCATCTAAATCTTATCTTTTGTACAAAACTATTTAAAAAAATGAACACCAAACTTACCTTCAATGATAGAAAAACAGATCATAATCAACCTTCCATAATTAACCCAATTGCACATCATCTTACTGCCCTCTTCCCCCTTAAAAGCTGAATCAAACTTGATGCATTACCTAAATCTTCATCATTTCTAGAAAAATCTACACAATAAGCCTGTGTATAAATAATAATCATTCTTGCATACACTTATAAATATAGAAATACATAAACAAATAATAATCATCAGAGAAAAAGCTCACCGTACTTCAAAACGATAGTTTTTTTGCCGATCTTGACTAGCAAAACTGATGATTATCGTTGAAGAAGAAATCAGAACCAAAAAATGAATGGAATCATATAAATAAAAACCACTAACATCCAAATCAGAACTAATTGTAAAATAAAAAATTGAATTCGAGAAAGAGAAGAATATTGAATATCAACGGATACTTTGAAGACATCGGCTTCCTGGCGTGTGTTATGTTCGCCGGACCCATTGAGGTTGTAGAGTCGATCACGGCGGGCACGGTCGCGCTCGCAGACTTCAACTTCTTCGTCGCGGTGCTGGGGAAGTTGATTGAGGTTGTTGTGGTAGTGCTGATTGAAGCGCCACTTGGGTCTAAATTTGGGGCGGGGAGGTAGTTTGCCGTCAACTAGGCGAAAGGAGGCATCGTCGTCTGCATTACCGGCGAAGGAAACATCGACAGTGAAGTCAAAGGCGGAGTCGACAGGGTTACCGCGAGCGCTTCTAGGGTTCAACCGATCCCCAGCCGTCGGGGTTGAAGGGGACGACACCGATTTCAAAGCCTACCATGTTGTTTTTCGATCTGATTGAGGTGAGAGAGTGAAGATGAGTGAGAGATAAGAGAGGGTGTAGATTGAGATTTGGGAGAGCTGCTTCAGATGTTGGAAGGCTGGGAGGCAAGATGTAGGGTTTTTAATTTTAAGTGAAAAGCGCAATTTATTTTAAGCTCCGTATTTTTAAAAAAAAAACGTTATCTATTTAAAACCAAAAATTGCCCTTTTAAATAGATAACGTTTTTTCATATATATCTACAACGTTTTGTTAAAAAAACGTTGTGAAAAAAATACCACAATATTTTTTATAAAAACGTTATGGTTTAAGTGTTGTCTATTTATTACTTTGTATTAGTGACTAGTCGGGGAACGGAGTGATGGTCCAAGATGGTGGCTATAGTAGTCCTCACTATTTTATAAAATAGTACGATAATAATTGTAATGAGGACTCTATTTGTGTTTGAATATTGTCTACGAGACAATATTCGTGTTTAAATTATCAACTTATGTATTGTCGTATTTTACACGACAATTGTATAATTAAGTTTGTATTTAAATTTTGTATCATGTATTTGGCGACTCATAATGGGTTGTGAATACCTATTTTGGGGGCATCACAGATCATCCATTGTAAACTTCTTATGTTTACAACGTTTATTGTTCTAATTTTCATTACGACCTTATTACATTGAAATGCCATAAGTGTAAGACCCCAACTTTTATAAATAAAGATGAATTTTCTATAAATATCATTTTTGAATATTATGGAGTTAATTTGATATAATGTTATAGTTGTGGGTAATATTTATAAATTTTGCAAAGAAAGCAAGTTGTTATAAAATATTCGTTTGGTCGGAGAATATTCTTTTTGTCGGGGAATATTCGTACGACGGCATAATCATTGGTGGACCCCACAACGAAATTATTGTCGGATTGAGAAAACGACAGAATTATCTTTCTATAAAAATAACGGCTGAGGTGTTACCGTTAAAACCGTTAAAACTGTTGAACTACTCGGTAGTAAAAGTACAGTAATACGCGTGGTTGCATAGTAGCACACGGTGTTGATTATTGATGCTTACGTGAAAAGTCACTCAGCTATACTCAATTATTGCTACAGTAATTGCTGCATCATATCTCTTAAATTATTGTCATAGTATCATCTGTATAATATGTTATATTATTGAGACGTTGTGGTAAGTTTGGTTATTTTATGGGGGGCCATATGTCATCATCTAAGAGTCTCTTTGTCAATAGTAATTACCGTCGTCAATAGTAATTACCGTCGTCAATAGTATTTACCTTGGTCAATAGTAATTACCTTCGTCAATAGTATTTACCTTGGTCAATAGTAATTACCTTCGTCAATAGTATTTACCTTGGTCAATAGTAATTACTTTCGTCAATAGTAGTTGTCCCTTCAATATTACCAAGAGTCATTTGACCCTTCGTTAAGACCAAGAGTCATTTGACCCTTCGTTAAGACCAAGAGCCACCCTCAGTTTTTCTATAAATAGAGGCCTAGGGCTTCATTATTTTTCACGAATTCATTCAAGCTATAGAGAGAGAAAGTATAGAGAGAATAAGAGAGAGAGAATAAAAGTATTCTGCTACATCACTTTTCCAATATCCAGTTCTTTTAAGGTAGGGAATATTATTTCTTTTATATTCATGAAGAGAACTTCTGTTATTCCATTTGTTATTATTCTGTTGGAATAACCAGTATACGCGGTCTACCCTATACTTGGTGACATTCTTCTATTATTCTGTTGGAACATCCTGTCTGTGTGTTTTACACCGGACCTGGTTCCGTTTATTATTCTGTTGGAACATCCTGTCTGTGTGTTTTACACCGGACCTGGTTCCGTTTTATTATTATTCTGTTGGAATATCCTGTCTGTGTGTTTTACACCGGACCTGGTTCCATTATTTATTATTCTGTCGGAATATCCTGTCTGTGCGTTTACGCCGGACCTGGTTCCATTATTTATTATTCTGTCGGAATATCCTGTCTGTGCGTTTACGCCGGACCTGGTTCCATTATTTATTATTCTATTGGAATAACCTGTCTGTGCGGTCTATCGCATGCATGGTGATTTCTTTTGTTATTCCATTCTTTATTGTACTCAGTTGGTTAAGTTTTGACTTCTATACTCCATGAAATTTGTGGAATATCCTTGATAGTTGCGTTTCATCCAGTATCTTTTCAAGAAAATATTCTTCTAAGCATTCTTGAATTTTACTCCACAATGCAGTATCATGTTGACAATTTGGACGTTGTTAATTCCTGGATAAATTAATTCTTGAACTTGTTTTATTGAATTCTTATATCATTGTCATCATCCTCATGTTTATAAAATGTTGAAAGTCATCTGTGGCATGTAGTGCATAGATGGACTTGGTATGATTATGACCAGGGATTATTCGGTATAATCATGACCGTAATGTTACAAATGATGTGGTAAAAGTCCTCATTGGCCCGTAGTGCATTGATGGACAGTTGTTGGCATGATCATGACCATTAATGAATACACGAATATCCTTGGCCGTAGTGCAGGGGTGATTCGATGATGTGGATTATTTTATTAAGCTGAGTCTCAGCGATCACAGTGTTGAAAAACCTTTTAAATCATAAAAGATAGTAGAGTTTATTTTCTACTTGACTCTTTTAATGGATTGCTTGTTCCGCTGCAGTTAAACTTGATGTCTATTATATTTTATCAGTTTAACATTGTTGAAGGCTAATGATAATTTATTCTGCATTATCTTAGTCATAATATTTCTTACTGGGCTAGTTGAGCTCACCCTTTCTTTCACTGTTCTCTTCAGGAAATGAGAACGTAGCTGGGACAAGTCGGGGTACGGAGTGATGGTCCGAATGATAGTATTAGTTAGTAGTCCTCACTATTCTATGTAATGGTGTGTTAATAAATGTAATGAGGACTCCTTTTGAGTATGAATACTCTCTAGAAGATAATATTTGTATTCAAACTCACAGTTTATGTTTTGTCGTATTGTACACGACAGTTGTATTATTAAGTTGTATTTGTATTCTGTACTATGTATCTGACGACCCAAGATGGGTGATGTATACCTAATTTTGGGGGCGTCACAGTTGGTATCAGAGCTTAGGGATATGATCCCTGGCTAAGATGTGAGAATAGAACTAGGAGGGGAGAGACGGGGAATTCCTTCGCTAGTATGACATACCTAAGTTTATTTGCATGGTATTTAATTGGTCGGTCATAATATAAGGATAATATATGACATATCAATTAATTTTTATTTTGTGGCAGTATCTGAAAATGGCATCTGAGAATGTTGAGAATAGCAATGGAGCACAGACGACTGTTGATTCACCACATATCAATAATCAGGATAATGTGCATCAGGAAGGTGTCAATCCTCATGCAAACAACAACACTGACCAAATGATGAATGATCAAATGTTCAGAGGCTTTATGCAATTCATGCAACAACAGGTGAAAGCGGCTCCTGTCCACAACGTAGGTGGAAATACTGGAAACTCTCTGGCGGTCACCGCTAAACAGTTTAAGGAGCTGGGACCACCGGAGTTTAAGGGAGAACCCAAACCACTTGTAGCTGAAACATGGATAAAGCAGATCACCAAGATATTTGATGTCTTGGGTTGCTCCGAGGAGCAAAAGGTTCCCTTTGCCGCCTTTATGTTGCGAGGAGAGGCAGATTACTGGTGGGAATCGATAAAGCGTACTCAACCTGCCGCACTGAAGATGTCTTGGGAGAAGTTCCAAGAGCTGTTTAACGACAAATACTTTCCCGAGAGTATTCGTCACATGAAGGAGGTGGAGTTCATCAAATTGGAGCAGAATAATATGACCGTGTCGCAGTACGAGGCAAAATTTGCGGAGTTATCCCGGTTTGCGTCCCACCTGGTGGATAATGAAGAAAGAATGACGCGGATGTTTTTAAGAGGTTTGAAGCCGGAGATACGTCAACATCTTGTTTCTCATAAACTGTGTTTGTATTCAGATGTTGTAAATAGGGCTCAGTTGGTGGAGCGCGATAACGAGACAACGCAACCAAAAGAGAGCAGCCGGCAAAATGATAATACCAGTGAGAGCAGTCATCGAAGCGGTGACAACAAGCGTGGAGGGAATCAACAGGCCAGAAATGGTAACCACTTCGGTGGTAATCAGGGCCAAAACAATAAGAATGGACATTTCAAGAAGAGGAGATTCAACAATGATGGAAAGACGTCAGCACCAGCACCTGTCGTTAAGGAAGGAGAACGACCACCTATCATATGTTTCAAATGCGGAGGGGAGGGGCACATCAGTCCAAACTGCGCGATGCCGTCCAAAGCATGTTATAATTGTGGAAGAGAAGGTCATTTAGCCCGATTTTGTCGTTTACCGAAGACAAATTCAGCTAGGATGGAGGCACCAAAGGCCGTCCCAGAAAAGTCAAAACCGGTTGTGCAAGGGAGAGCGTTTGTTGTGACCTCCCAGAAGCAAGGAACCCGAATGAGGTCATCACGGGTAAGCTTATCATAAACTCTAACGAAGTCTATACTTTATTTGATACCGGTTCAACCCATTCTTTTATTTCTCCTACTTGCGCTCATCGATTAAATTTGATTCCGGAGAAATTAGACTTTGACTTAGCAGTTGAAACTCCATTGGGAGAAACCTTCATTACATCCACGGTTTATAAGTCTTGTTTGGTTCAAGTTGGTACCCACACATTACCTGTCGATCTTATTTCATTAAAAATACTTGCATTTGACGTGATTCTAGGGATTGATTGGTTAACTACTCATCATGCAAAAATTGATTGTTTTCGTAAGGTTGTTAGCTTTCATATTCCTAATCGACCTATTATGCGAATTCAAGCAACCAAACCATTAAAATCAATCGCTGTCATCTCAAGCCATAAAGCTATTCGTTTATTGAAAAACGGATGTCAAGCTTTCTTAGCTCATGTCACAGATCTAAACAAAAATACGTCAGCTTTGAATGATATTTCTGTTGTTAATAAGTATTTCCCGAAGAACTTCCTGGCCTACCCCCAGAGCGTGAAATTGAATTTTGTATCGACCTTGAACCTGGTACAAAACCCATTTCCAAAGCCCCATATCGAATGGCTCCTATTGAACTTCAGGAGTTAAAGACCCAACTGCAGGAATTGTTAGACATTGGTTTTATTCGTCCTAGTACTTCTCCTTGGGGTGCTCCTGTTCTGTTCGTGAAGAAGAAAGATGGGAGTATGCGACTTTGTATTGATTATCGGGAGTTGAATCATGTCACCATCAAAAACAGGTACCCATTGCCACGTATTGATGACCTGTTTGACCAGTTGCAAGGAGCACAATTCTTTTCAAAGATCGATCTTCGTTCTGGATATCATCAGCTGAAGGTTAGAACTGAGGATATTCCAAAGACGGCTTTTAGAACTCGGTACGGGCATTATGAATTCCTAGTCATGTCCTTTGGATTGACTAATGCTCCTGCTGCCTTCATGGATATGATGAACCGGGTATTCAAGGAATATTTGGATCACTTTGTGGTCGTCTTTATTGATGACATCCTTATTTATTCCAAAAGCCGTGAAGATCATGAGCAACACTTGAGGCTGGTACTCCAAAAGCTTCGTGAATACAAGCTTTATGCCAAGTTGAAGAAATGCGAGTTCTGGCTGGAGGAGGTAGCATTCCTTGGGCACGTAGTATCAAGTCGTGGAATATCGGTTGACCCGGCAAAGATTGAAGCTATTCAAAGCTGGGAGCAACCTAAATCAGTGACCGAGGTACGTAGCTTTCTTGGTTTAGCTGGTTATTATCGGAGATTCGTGGAAGGATTTTCTCGAATCGCTACTCCATTAACTCAGCTGACTCGGAAAGATACAAAGTTTGGTTGGAGCGAAGAATGTGAGCAGAGTTTTCAAGAACTCAAGAGGAGACTCATTTCAGCACCTGTTCTAACAATACCATCTGGCTCGGAGGGATTTGTCATCTACAGTGATGCTTCGAGCAAAGGGTTGGGATGCGTTCTCATGCAACATGGAAAAGTCATAGCCTATGCATCAAGACAACTCAAGGAATATGAGAGGAATTATCCTACTCATGATCTAGAGTTGGCAGCTGTTGTCTTTGCACTTAAAATTTGGAGGCATTACTTGTATGGGGAGAAAGTGGAGATCTTTACGGATCATAAAAGCCTCAAATATTTCTTCACTCAAAAGGAACTCAACATGCGACAACGACGTTGGCTTGAACTGTTGAAAGATTATGATCATACCATTCAATACCATCCTGGAAAAGCGAACGTGGTAGCTGACGCATTGAGTAGAAGATCATATGCGGGTACAAGTGCAATATTAACAACGCAAAGGCCCATTTTGTGTGACTTGCAAAGGATGGAGATAGAGTTGAAGACTCCAGGGACCCATGTGATGATGGCGAATATACGAGTAGAACCGACTTTAATCGATAAAGTTAAAGCTGCTCAAGCTACAGACCTGGAGCTGATGCGTATGAGGAAGAAAGTGCAAGAAGGTTCTATGCCGGAAGCAAGAATCGATGAAGAAGGAATACTTCGAGTCAACTCCAGACTTTGTGTTCCTAACAACCCTGATTTAAAGTATGAAATCATGATGGAGGCGCACAACACACCGTTTGCAATCCATCCTGGAAGTACCAAAATGTATCATGATCTTCGTCATACATTTTGGTGGAGCAATATGAAGAGAGAGATAGCGTTGTTTATCTCAAGGTGTCTAACTTGTCAACGAGTCAAAGCGGAGCATCAAGTACCAAAAGGTCCATTGCAACCACTTGAAATTCCAGAATGGAAGTGGGAGCACATTACCATGGATTTCGTTACCGGTCTTCCTAGGGTTTCTCAAGGTATTGATGCGATTTGGGTCATTGTTGATAGATTGACCAAGTCTGCTCATTTCTTACCGATACGAGAAACTTATACACTTGAACGTCTTGCTCGTATGTACATAAACGAGATTGTAAGACTGCATGGTATGCCAGTATCCATAGTTTCTGATCGAGACCCAAGATTCACTTCACGATTTTGGGTTAGTTTACAAAAAGCTATGGGCACGGAGTTACGATTTAGTTCAGCATATCATCCTCAGACGGACGGACAATCAGAGAGGACTATTCAAACTCTTGAAGATCTATTAAGACTCTGTGTCTTTGACTTCAAGGGAAGTTGGGACAAGTTCTTACCATTGGTGGAGTTTTCCTACAACAACAGTTATCAAGCAAGTATTGGCATGGCTCCATTCGAAGCATTGTATGGAAGAAAATGTCGTTCTCCAGTATGCTGGGATGAGGTGGGCGAAGCAACGTTGTTGGGACCGGAGTTGGTACGTATGACTACAGAAAAGATTCAAACGATCCGACAACGTATAAAAACCTCACAAGATCGACAAAAGAGTTATGCTGATCTTCATCGAAAGGACGTGGAATTTGATGTAGGAGATCATGTGTTCTTACGTGTTGCTCCATGGAAAGGAGTTACGAGATTTGGAAAGAGAGGAAAGCTAAATCCTCGATTCATCGGTCCATTTTTAATCCTCGATCGAGTAGGAACTGTGGCTTATAGACTCGCTTTACCGCCAAGTATGTCTCGTGTTCATAACGTTTTCCACATATCCATGTTACGCAAATATGTGGAAGACCCGAACCACATTATTGAGTTAGAACCGGACGAAATAGCGGAGGATTTGACGTATGAAGAAGTTCCTGTTCAAATCTTGGATAAGAAGGAACATATTCTACGCTCCAAGGTTATACCTCAAGTCAAAGTTTTGTGGAGAAACCACGATGTTGAGGAAATGACTTGGGAGTTAGAATCAGAAATGAAATCAAGGTATCCTTACCTCTTCGACATACCAGGTACGTACCCTAATTTCGAGGGCGAAATTTCATAAGAAGGGGAGGTTGTAAGACCCCAACTTTTATAAATAAAGATGAATTTTCTATAAATATCATTTTTGAATATTATGGAGTTAATTTGATATAATGTTATAGTTGTGGGTAATATTTATAAATTTTGCAAAGTAAGCAAGTTGTTATAAAATATTCGTTTGGTCGGAGAATATTCTTTTTGTCGGGGAATATTCGTACGACGGCACAATCATTGGTGGACCCCACAACGGAATTATTGTCGGATTGAGAAAACGACAGAATTATCTTTCTATAAAAATAACGGCTGAGGTGTTACCGTTAAAACCGTTAAAACTGTTGAACTACTCGGTAGTAAAAGTACAGTAATACGCGTGGTTGCATAGTAGCACACGGTATTGATTATTGATGCTTACGTGAGAAGTCACTCAGCTATACTCAATTATTGCTACAGTAATTGCTGCATCATATCTCTTAAATTATTGTCATAGTATCATCTGTATAATATGTTATATTATTGAGACGTTGTGGTAAGTTTGGTTATTTTATGGGGGGCCATATGTCATCATCTAAGAGTCTCTTTGTCAATAGTAATTACCGTCGTCAATAGTAATTACCGTCGTCAATAGTATTTACCTTGGTCAATAGTAATTACCTTCGTCAATAGTATTTACCTTGGTCAATAGTAATTACCTTCGTCAATAGTATTTACCTTGGTCAATAGTAATTACTTTCGTCAATAGTAGTTGTCCCTTCAATATTACCAAGAGTCATTTGACCCTTCGTTAAGACCAAGAGTCATTTGACCCTTCGTTAAGACCAAGAGCCACCCTCAGTTTTTCTATAAATAGAGGCCTAGGGCTTCATTATTTTTCACGAATTCATTCAAGCTATAGAGAGAGAAAGTATAGAGAGAATAAGAGAGAGAGAATAAAAGTATTCTGCTACATCACTTTTCCAATATCCAGTTCTTTTAAGGTAGGGAATATTATTTCTTTTATATTCATGAAGAGAACTTCTGTTATTCCATTTGTTATTATTCTGTTGGAATAACCAGTATACGCGGTCTACCCTATACTTGGTGACATTCTTCTATTATTCTGTTGGAACATCCTGTCTGTGTGTTTTACACCGGACCTGGTTCCGTTTATTATTCTGTTGGAACATCCTGTCTGTGTGTTTTACACCGGACCTGGTTCCGTTTTATTATTATTCTGTTGGAATATCCTGTCTGTGTGTTTTACACCGGACCTGGTTCCATTATTTATTATTCTGTCGGAATATCCTGTCTGTGCGTTTACGCCGGACCTGGTTCCATTATTTATTATTCTGTCGGAATATCCTGTCTGTGCGTTTACGCCGGACCTGGTTCCATTATTTATTATTCTATTGGAATAACCTGTCTGTGCGGTCTATCGCATGCATGGTGATTTCTTTTGTTATTCCATTCTTTATTGTACTCAGTTGGTTAAGTTTTGACTTCTATACTCCATGAAATTTGTGGAATATCCTTGATAGTTGCGTTTCATCCAGTATCTTTTCAAGAAAATATTCTTCTAAGCATTCTTGAATTTTACTCCACAATGCAGTATCATGTTGACAATTTGGACGTTGTTAATTCCTGGATAAATTAATTCTTGAACTTGTTTTATTGAATTCTTATATCATTGTCATCATCCTCATGTTTATAAAATGTTGAAAGTCATCTGTGGCATGTAGTGCATAGATGGACTTGGTATGATTATGACCAGGGATTATTCGGTATAATCATGACCGTAATGTTACAAATGATGTGGTAAAAGTCCTCATTGGCCCGTAGTGCATTGATGGACAGTTGTTGGCATGATCATGACCATTAATGAATACACGAATATCCTTGGCCGTAGTGCAGGGGTGATTCGATGATGTGGATTATTTTATTAAGCTGAGTCTCAGCGATCACAGTGTTGAAAAACCTTTTAAATCATAAAAGATAGTAGAGTTTATTTTCTACTTGACTCTTTTAATGGATTGCTTGTTCCGCTGCAGTTAAACTTGATGTCTATTATATTTTATCAGTTTAACATTGTTGAAGGCTAATGATAATTTATTCTGCATTATCTTAGTCATAATATTTCTTACTGGGCTAGTTGAGCTCACCCTTTCTTTCACTGTTCTCTTCAGGAAATGAGAACGTAGCTGGGACAAGTCGGGGTACGGAGTGATGGTCCGAATGATAGTATTAGTTAGTAGTCCTCACTATTCTATGTAATGGTGTGTTAATAAATGTAATGAGGACTCCTTTTGAGTATGAATACTCTCTAGAAGATAATATTTGTATTCAAACTCACAGTTTATGTTTTGTCGTATTGTACACGACAGTTGTATTATTAAGTTGTATTTGTATTCTGTACTATGTATCTGACGACCCAAGATGGGTGATGTATACCTAATTTTGGGGGCGTCACAATAAGTTACCATTATTAATCAACGTTCAACGAACTACAACCATTGTAATCCTAAACGTTCATTTAACGTGAATACGGTTTTCGTATATCAATTTCATATTTTGCATTTATCATTTTGTACCCTTTGTAAACACTCGAATTTTTTCATTCCCGTTACTAACCCTTGCAGGAGGGCAAAATCGTCTTCTAGAGACAACCCTGGAAGTCAATTTAGTTGCAGTCCCAGAGACAACCCCGGGATACTTAGTTTGCCATCTCGGAGACAACCCCGAGATATTTAGTTCTAGTCCCGGAGATAACCTTGGGATACTCAATTTGCCATATCGGAGACAACCCCGAGATATTCAGTTCCAGTCCCGGAGACAACCCCGGGATATTCAGTTTGCCAACTCGGAGACAACCCCTAGATACTCAGCCCCAATCACGGAGACAACCCCGGGATATTCCATTCCAACCTCGGAGACAGCCCCGAGAGATGCAGTTGCAGTTCTGGAGATAACCCCAGAAAAGCTCATTCCAATCCCCAGTAATCAGCTTCAACCTCGGAGATAACCCCAAGGCACTCAGTTCTAACCCCGGAGATAACCCCGGGAGGTCAGGCACACCTCAGAGACAACCCTGAGGATATTCAACACTTACAGCAGTCCAATCTCAGAGATAACCCTGAGCAATGACTACTAAATCAGCCCAAAACTGGAGATAACCCCGGTGAGGGGAAAAATCATCATTTTGCCACCTCAATCCCACATTCACGCCGTCTCAAAAATATTTCAACACACATTCTACACAGAAATGTCCTACACGAATCATAGCCCAAATCCCGAGTGATTACTACACAAGATAACACACTAGATATAATTTGAAGACCTGAAGACCTGGGCATGGACCCATCTTCCCGACTTCGTACAACCTCTTATCCCATGTCATTGTGTAGCTCTCGACAACAACATTCTGGAAAGGTATTATACGCCTCAATCAGATGCCCGAATTGAAAGTTATGAAGGTTCGAACAGACAACGCGTTGTATGCGTGCACGTACTTCGAGACGGCGAGGCCCACAGAGCCCGGGGCACCCCGAATAGCTGCAGGCACATCTGCAGCTCCCCCTCTATAAATAGAGGGCTTAGGGTGGCCATTTTGGAAGAGAAAAAGGTGAGGAAGTTCTGTTCATTTTACTCTGAACACACTATAAACTGAGTGCTTTCTCATTTCAAACACTTGTGAGCTTATATTTTGCTACATTTTACCGGTGGAAACTGAGTGTTCATTCATTTAAAGCTATTTGTAGTCTTCTTGGCAGCTCACTTTAAGCCTTCTAACATTTCTTAAAGCCTTTCTCCACTTTTGTTCACACACAATTATTCACGTTGAGAGTCGTGTTGTGTGCGTATGCCCGGATCGTCGATCCGTGGCGTTTATTGCTTATATATATAAATACTTATATATATATATATATATATATATATATATATATATATATATATATATATATATATATATATATATATATATATATATATATATTTTAAATTTAAATTTAGTCCCGCCTGTAGTTTACTTCGTGGTGGTTGGTCGTCTTTATATATTAAATTTAAATTTAGTCCCGCCTGTAGTTTACTTCGTGGTGGTTGGTCGTCTTTATATATATATATATATATATATATATATATATATATATATATATATATATATATATATATATATATATATATATTTACTTACTTTTAGTCTCCTCGCCTAGAGTTTCCTTCGTGGCAGTTGATCGTCTTTATATATATATTTACATTTAGTCCCGTCTGGAGTTTACTTCGTGGCGGTTGATCGTTCATATATATATATTTACATTTTTCTGTCCCGCCTAGAGTTTACTTCGTGGCGGTGGCTTGTTCATATATATATATATATATATATATATATATATATATATATATATATATATAACTGTTTACAGCTTTCTTACATACTGCATCATCATGTGAGCCTAGGAATCATGTGATCACATATTCAGTTCCTGAATCTAGATTCGGTTCCCGTAATGGACATTTTCAGCTATGACCAGCTTGTAAAATATTCACGGTGTTTGAATTTCTTTATACGACTCTCATGCCCACAAGGAGTTCGACATTTCTATGTATCTTATTTCCTCGAAGATGCTTCGCATCTCGAAAATAAAAGCAATTCAGCCAAACACATAATAAAATAGAAGTATCAAAGGCCTCAATTACTATTGAGCATAAGGGTTTGAAAAATCTTTTTTACAAAACATCACTGCTATATGTTGTTAAAACTGAACTTTTATACAGAATTCATGTAAGACCCCAACTTATTAATAAATGAAATTAAATTTCCTCTATTTATTATTTTGAAATAGAAAGGGTTGATTTGATAAATGTGGTTAGTTATGGGTAAAATGCGCAAATATTTCAAATAAGCAAGTGGTTATAAAATATTCATTTTTGGTCGGTGAATATTCATTTGGTCGTGGAATATTCTTGCTGTCGGGGAATATTTGTACGACGGCGCAGCCTTGTGTGGGCCCCATAACGGAAAGCGATTGGATGAAGAAAATGACAAGTACAAGTTGTTTATAATTAACGGCGTAGTTGTTACCCTTAATACTGTTGAAATACCTGGTGGTTAAAATATAGTAGCACACGGTATTGCCCCAATTATTGATTCTTACGTAAGAAGGCACTACTCAATAATTGTTACAGTAGTTACTGTTTAATATTTTATTTTATTGATTCAATAATTGCTGCGTTAATATTTTATATTATTGTTGTTTCAATAATTGTTGCTGCACAGTATTTTTCATTATCAGATCAATAATTCATATTATTTAAATAATATTATTAGATAACATTATTGGCAATGTCTAGAAAGTTCTGTCTAAGGAGAGGTTTGGTCATCTAATTGCGCGCTAGTAAGGAGAAATCCTTATTGGAAAGCCCCCTCTTTCTTGGGAACGGCCTGGTTGTCATAAATGTGATTCTGTAATATTATTTGTGAATAATTAATTATTGATTCATATGATAAGAAAATATTTATTTTATGTGGATATAAATGTTGGATATATTTATTGTGGTTAAAAATGAAGGAGTTAATGTTGAGGTGTTTTATCAGTATTTTTATCGGAATGGAGGTATTAAAAATCAAATCAGGATTTTTGAGAAATATTGCGGGGTTTATAATTTTTAATCCAGCTGTTGGATCGTGGTGATTTTTGGATATGTTATTCATATATAAGTTGAGTATATGTCCACAAATTTTGAACCGTTAAAAATGAACGTATGATTTATTGTGAATTTTTCGAGATGACTGGTTCAGAAATTGTTGAATTTTCGGAGTTTATCATTTTGGTAGAAAATTCTAGAATTGGTGGGCCCCACTCTTGGTTGGTAAAGAAATGTGTTGAGATTTTTATTCAAATATGGTAGGCTTGAATAGTAGCATGTAAAGCCATCAGGTTGCAGGTTAAGTCTGCTTCGGCGTGCTAACATTTTCCTATAAATAGAGGGCTAAGTTAGAATTAAAAATCACACCAGAAACAAGTTTTCTCTCTTTCTCTCTCTAGATTATTGAGTGTATTTTGTGAGTATTTAGATACTTTGAGAGTTTCTATTCATCAGAGCAAGTTTTTTTACAACCTTATACCGGTATTCCGACCAGAAGTACTGATATTTTGAAGTAAGGGACATTATTTTCTTCTTAAATGATATTAATTTCTTCAATATCATTATGCTAAAATATTGATATGAGTTTTTTTATCAAATTTGAAACTTTTTGTGTCGGGGTTACTATTCACGTATACGGCACTATTCAGGTATACGGCACTATTCACGAATACGACATTATTCACCGAAAAATAAAATTTTCTCTTTTTGTCCAAGATGTCTATTATGGTTACTATCTTTGATTGTATCCATGTTTTGATCTTTATTTTTGAATTCTGCTTCACAATTGATTATTATGAAGTATTATTGATATTGGATAAACTATTATACAAATCCTTACTATTTGTCCTTCTGTCTCACTGGATTCATTTTATTTAAGATATTTTTCATCATCCTCAGTCCTAAATGATGATATTACTGAATATCTTTGGCCTGTAGTGCAAAGATGTATGATTACCTGATGAATATCTTTGGCCTGTAGTGTAAAGATGAGCAGGTGTTGAGATGACCATGACTGACTGGTGATACAAATGAATATTTTTGGCCTGTAGTGCAAAGATGAATATTTGGTTAAAGATGATTATTAATTGATGTTACAGGGATAAAATATTGATGGACTTTTAAATCTTAGAAGATAGTAGAATTCATTCTCTACTTGACTCTTCTAATGGTTTGCGGTTTTCGCTACAGTTGTTGATCTAAAACTTGTTATCGATTATATTCTATAAGATTTTTTCCTGTTGAATACTAATAATAATTTTTTGTATATTATCTTAGTCATAATATTCTTTACTGGGCTAGTTGAGCTCACCCTTTTCCTCTTTGTTCCATTTTTCTTCTCAGGAGGTGAGAACATAGCAGGATCTAGTCGGGGTATGGAGTGATGGTTCTAGAAAGATGTTTTAGCAGTCCTCACTATTTCTGTAAAATAGTATTTGAATAATTATAATGAGGACTTATTTGAGTGTGGATATTGTCTAGAAGACAATATTTGTATTTAAACTCACAGTATGTGTTGTCGTATTTTGCACGACAATTGTATTATTGAAGTTGTAGTTTACTTTTTGTACCATGTATTTGGCGACTCAAAATGGGTGTTGTATACCTATTTTGGGGGCGTCACAGTTGGTATCAGAGCTTAGGGATATGATCCCTAGCTGAGATGTGAGACAAGAACTAGGAGGGGAGAGACGGGGAATTCCTTCGCTAGTATGACCTGACTAAGTTTATTTGGTGTTTTTTTGGTCGGTCAGAGTATAGGGATAATATATGACATGACTATTAACCCTTGTTTTATGGCAGTATTAGTGGAGTAAATCAGACCGTGGAGACACCTTTGATCACCACCCAAGGGAACGTGCAACAAGAAGGCAATATTCCTCCTGTAAACAATGTTACCGAGCAAACGATGAATGATGGAATGTTTAGGAGCTTTTTTTAGTTCATGCAAAATTAGACGAGGGAGACTCGTGTGCAGAATAAGGGTGGAAATGATAACAACACGCGGTTTGTCACAGCCAAGCAGTTCAAAGAATTGGGACCACCAGAATTTAAGGGAAAGCCGGATCCGATCATGGCGGAAATGTGGGTCAAGCAAATTACCAAGATATTCGATGTCTTGGGATGCACGGAGGAACAGAAGGTTCCATTCGCCACCTTTATGTTCCGTGGTGAGACAGACTACTGGTGGGAGTCTGTGAAGCGTATTCAGCCTGACGCACTCAACATGTCCTGGGAAATATTTCAGAAACTGTTCAATGACAAGTACTTTCCTGAAAGTATTCGTCATATGAAGGAGGTGGAGTTTATCAGACTGGAACAAAACAACATGACGGTGTCCCAGTATGAGGCGAAGTTTGCAGAGTTATCCAGGTTTGCACCTCATTTGGTCGAAAATGAGGAACAAATGACAAGGATGTTTCTGAGAGGTCTAAAACCCGAGATTCGGCAATATCTTATCTCTCATAAATATCTTATCTCTCATAAATTTTCTTTATATTCAGATGTTGTAAACAGGACTCAATTATTAGAGCGAGATAATGAGTATGTGCAACCGAGGGACCACAACCAGGGTTATACCGGTGGCGACAGTCATCGAAGCAATGAAAACCAGCAGGGGGGAAAACATTCGGACAAAAGCGGTAACCACTCTGGTGGTAATCGTGGCCGTGATAATAGAAGAAGCGAGTCGGGAGGAGATTTCAAGAAGAGAAGGTACAATAATGATAACGTGAAGACATCAGGACAAACATCAACTGCTTTTAGGGGAGGAGAACGAGCACCGGTCGTATGTTACAAATGCGGGAAAGAGGGACATATCAGCCCAAACTGCCCACAATAATCCAAGGTATGCTATAACTGTGGAAAGGAAGGTCATATAGCTAAAGATTGTCTTGTTGCGAAACCAAGTTCAACGGGGATAGTGACTCGGAAGGCTGTTCTGGACAAGTCAAAGTCGGTGGTTTCTGAAAGGGCGTTTGTCGTGACTACCCAAAACGCGAGGAACCCAAACGAGGTGATCACGGGTAAGCTAATCATAAACTCTTGCGAAGTTTATACCTTATTAGATACCGGTTCTACCCATTCTTTTATCTCTCCTGCTTGTGCTCAACGTTTAAACTTGACTCCGGAGAAATTAGACTTTGACCTATCTGTGGAGACTCCGTTAGGAGAAACTTTCATTACATCTACAGTTTATAAATCTTGCTTAATCCAAGTTGGCACAATCACATTACCTGTTGACCTTATCTCTTTAAAGATACTTACTTTTGATGTGATTTTAGGAATTGACTGGTTAACTACTCATCATACCAAAATTGATTGTTTTCGTAAGGTTGTTAGTTTTCATATTCCTAACCAACCTGTTATGTGAATTCAAGCAACCAAACCACTAAAATCAATCGCTGTCATATCAAGCCATAAAGCCATTCGTTTATTAAAAAATGGATGTCAAGCTTTCATAGCCCATGTTATGGACTTGAACAAAAACACGTCAGATTTGAATAATATTTCTGTTGTTAGTGAATTTCTTGACGTATTTCCTGAAGAACTTCCGGGTCTACACCCAGAATGTGAAGTTGAATTCTTTATTGACCTTGAACCTGGTACAAAGCCCATTTCTAAAACCCCATATCGAATGGCTCCTATTGAACTTCAGGAGTTAAAGGTTCAACTACAGGAGTTGTTGGACATCGGTTTTATTCGTCCTAGTACATCTCCTTGGGGTGCTCCTGTGTTATTCGTAAAGAAGAAAGACGGGAGTATGCGACTTTGTATCGACTACCGAGAATTGAATCATGTCACTATCAAGAATAGGTATCCGCTACCTCGCATTGATGACCTGTTTGAACAGTTGTAAGGAGCATAATTCTGTTCAAAGATCGATCTTCGTTCTGGATATCATCAGCTGAAGATTAAAACTGAGGATATTCCAAAGACTGCCTTCAGAACTCGGTACGGGCATTATGAATTCTTAGTCATGTCTTTTGGATTGACTAATGCTCCTGCTGCCTTCATGGATATGATGAACCATGTATTCAAAGAATATTTAGATCAGTTCGTTATTGTCTTTATTGATGACATCCTCATCTATTCCAAAAGTCGTGAAGATCATGAGCGCCATTTGAAGCTGGTACTGCAAAGGCTTCGTGAAAACAAGCTATATGCCAAATTGAAGAAATGCGAGTTCTGGCTTGAGGAAGTAGCATTCCTTGGGCACGTGGTGTCAAAACATGGAGTATCTGTCGACCCGGCGAAGATTGAAGCCATACAAAGTTGGGAGCAACCGAAGTCGGTGACCGAAGTACGTAGCTTTCTGGGCTTAGCTGGGTATTACCGGAGATTCGTGGAAGGATTTTCTAGAATCGCTACTCCATTAACTCAGCTGACTCGGAAGGATACAAAATTCGGTTGGAGCAAGGATTGTGAGAAGAGTTTTCAAGAACTCAAGCGGAGACTCATTTTGGCACCTGTTCTGACAATACCATCTGGTTCGGATGGATTTGTTATCTATAGCGATGCCTCAGGTAAAGGGTTAGGATGTGTTCTCATGCAACATGGGAAAGTCATAGCTTATACCTCGCGACAACTCAAAGAATATGAGAGGAATTATCCTACTCATGATTTGGAGTTGGCAGCAGTTGTTTTCGCGTTGAAGATTTGGAGACACTACATGTATGGGGAGAAAGTGGAGATCTATACGGATCATAAAAGCCTCAAATATTTCTTCACCCAAAAGGAACTCAACATGCGGCAACGACGTTGGCTTAAGCTATTGAAAGATTACGATTATACCATCCAATATCATCCTGGAAAAGCGAACGTAGTAGCTGACGCATTGAGTAGAAGATCATACGCGGGTACGAGTGCAATGGTGTTAACACAAAGGCCCATTTCGTATGATTTGCAAAGGATGGAGATAGAGATGAAGGCTCCAAGTACCCATATGATGATATCAAATATACGAGTAAAACCGACTTTAATTGATAAAGTTAAAGCTGCTCAAGCTACGGACATGGAGCTGATGCGTATAAAGAAAAAAGTGTAAGAAGGTGCTATTCCAGAAGCAAGAATCGATGAAGAAGGAATACTTCGAGTCAACTCCAGACTTTGTGTTCCTAACGATTTTGACTTGAAGCATAGAATCATGATGGAGGCACACAACACACCGTTTGCAATCCATCCTGGGAGTACCAAAATGTATCACGATCTTCGACATACATTTTGGTGGAACAATATGAAAAGAGAGATCGCGGAGTTTATCTCGAGGTGTTTAACTTGTGAACGTGTAAAAGCGGAGCATCAAGTACCAAAGGGTCCATTGCAACCACTTTAGATTTCGAAATGGAAGTGGGAACACATTACTATGGATTTTGTTATGGGTCTTCCCAAGGTTTCTCAAGGCATTGATGCGATTTGGGTCATTGTTGATAGATTAACCAAGTCTGCTCATTTCTTACCTATACGTGAGACTTATTCCCTTGAACGTCTTGCTAGTATGTACGTGAATGAGATTGTGAGATTGCATGGCATGCCAGTATCCATAGTTTCGGATCGTGACCTAAGATTCACTTCACGATTTTGGGTTAGCTTGCAGAAAGCTATGGGCACGGATTTACGATTTAGTTCAGCATACCATCCTCAAACGGACGGGCAATCAGAGAGTACTATTCAAACCCTTGAAGATCTATTAAGACTCTGTGTTCTAGATTTCAAAAGAAGTTGGGATAAATACTTGCCACTGGTGGAATTCTCCTACAACAACAGTTATCAGGTAAGTATAGGTATGGCTCCATTTGAAGCCTTGTATGGACGAAAGTGTCGTTCTCCAGTATGTTGGGACGAGGTGGGTGAAGCAACATTGTTGGAACCAGAATTGGTACGGATAACTACAGAGAAGATCCAAACGATTCGACAACGTATACAAACGTCACAGGATCGACAAAAGAGTTATGCGGATCTTCATCGAAAGGATGTAGAATTTAGTATTGGGGATCATGTATTGTTACGTGTTGCACCATGGAAAGGAGTTACAAGATTTGGGAAGAGAGGAAAGCTCAATCCACGATTTGTTGGTCCATTTGAAATTCTTGACCGAATAGAAAATGTGGCATATCGACTCGCATTACCTCCAAGCATGTCTCGTGTTCATAATGTTTTTCACATATATGTGCTTCGTAAATATGTGAAAGATCCGAACCACATAATTGAGTTAGAACCAGACGAGATAGCCGAAGATTTAACGTACGAGGAGGTACATGTTAAGATCTTGGATAGGAAAGAGCATGTTCTACGCACGAAGGTTATACCACAAGTTAAGGTTTTGTGGAGAAACCATGCTATTGAAGAAATGACCTGGGAGTTGGAATCATAAATGAAAGCGAGATATCCTCACCTTTTCGAAACACCAGGTACGTACGTCAATTTCGAGGACGAAATTTCATAAGGAGGGGAGGTTGTAAGACCCCAACTTATTAATAAATGAAATTAAATTTTCTCTATTTATTATTTTGAAGTAGAAGGGGTTGATTTGATTAATGTGGTTAGTTATGGGTAAAATGCGCAAATATTTCAAATAAGCAAGTGGTTATAAAATATTCATTTTTGGTCGGTGAATATTTATTTGGTCGTGGAATATTCTTGCTGTCGGGGAATATTCGTACGACGGCGCAGCCTTGTGTGGTCCCATAACGGAAAGCGATTGGATGAAGAAGACGACAAGTATACGTTGTTTATAATTAACGGCGTAGTTGTTACCGTTAATACTATTGGAATACCTGGTGGTTAAAATACAGTAGCACACGGTATTGCACCAATTATTGATTCTTACGTAAGAAGGCACTACTCAATAATTGTTACAGTAGTTACTGTTCAATATTTTATTTTATTGATTCAATAATTGCTGCGTTAATATTTTATATTATTGTTGTTTCAATAATTGTTGCTGCACAGTATTTTCTATTATCAGATCAATAATTCATATTATTTAAATAATATTATTAGATAATATTATTGGCAATGTCTAGAAAGTTCTGTCTAAGGAGATGTTTGGTCATCTAATTGCGCGCTAGTAAGGAGAAATCCTTATTGGAAAGCCCCCTCTTTCCTAGGAACGCCCTGGAATGTGATTCTGTAATATTATTTGTGAATAATTAATTATTGATTCATATGATGAGAAAATATTTATTTTATGTGGATATAAATGTTGGATATATTTATTGTGGTTAAAAATGAAGGAGTTAAAGTTGAGGTGTTTGGAATAGAGGTATTAAAAATCAAATCAGGGTTTTTGAGAAATATTGCGGGAGTTATAATTTTTAATCCGACCATTGGATCGTGGTGATTTTTGGATATATTATTCATATATAAGTTGAGTATATGTCCACAAATTTTGAACCGTTAAAAATGAACGTATGATTTATTGTGAATTTTTCGAGATGACTGGTTCAGAAATTGTTGAATTTTCGGAGTTTATCATTTTGGTAGAAAATTCTAGAATTGGTGGGCCCCACTCTTGGTTGGTAAAGAAATGTGTTGAGATTTTTATTCAAATATGGTAGGCTTGAATAGTAGCATGTAAAGCCATCAGGTTGCAGGTTAAGTCTGCTTCGGCGTGCTAACATTTTCCTATAAATAGAGGGCTAAGTTAGAATTGAAAATCACACCAGAAATAAATTTTCTCTCTTTCTCTCTCTAGATTATTGAGTGTATTTTGTGAGTATTTAGATACTTTGAGAGTTTCTATTCATCAGAGCAAGTTTTTTTTACAGCCTTATACCGGTATTCCGACCAGAAGTACTGATATTTTGAAGTAAGGGACATTATTTTCTTCTTAAATGATATTATTTTCTTCAATATCATTATGCTAAAATATTGATATGAGTTTTTTTTTATCAAATTTGAAACTTTTTGTGTCGGGGTTACTATTCACGTATACGGCACTATTCACGTATACGGCAATATTCACCGAAAAATAAAATTTTCCCTTTTTGTCCAAGATGTTTATTATGGTTACTATCTTTGATTGTATCCATGTTTTGATCTTTATTTTTGAATTCTGCTTCACAATTGATTATTATGAAGTATTATTGATCTTGGATAAACCTTTATATGAATCCCTACTATTTGTCCTTCTGTCTCACTGGATTCATTTTATTTAAGATATTTTTCATCATCCTCAGTCCTAAATGATGATATTACTGAATATCTTTGGCCTGTAGTGCAAAGATGTATGATTACCTGATGAATATCTTTGGCCTGTAGTGTAAAGATGAGCAGGTGTTGAGATGACCATGACTGACTGGTGATACAAATGAATATCTTTTGCCTGTAGTGCAAAGATGAATATTTGGTTAAAGATGATTATTAATTGATGTTACAGGGATAAAATATTGATGATGGACTTTTAAATCTTAGAAGATAGTAGAATTCATTCTCTACTTGACTCTTATAATGGTTTGCTGTTTCCGCTGCAGTTGTTGATCTAAAACTTGTTGTCGATTATATTCTATTAGATTTTTCCCTGTTGAATACTAATGATAATTTGTTGTATATTATCTTAGTCATAATATTCTTTACTGGGCTAGTTGAGCTCACCCTTTTCCTTTTTGTTCCATTTTTCTTCTCAGGAGGTGAGAACATAGCAGGATCTAGTCGGGGTATGGAGTGATGGTTCTAGAAAGATGTTTTAGCAGTCCTCACTATTTCTGTAAAATAGTGTTTGAATAATTGTAATGAGGACTTATTTGAGTGTGGATATTGTCTAGAAGACAATATTTGTATTTAAACTCATTGTATGTGTTGTCGTATTTTGCACGACAATTGTATTATTGAAGTTGTAGTTTATTTTTTGTACCATGTATTTGGCGACTCAGAATGGGTGTTGTATACCTATGTTGGGGGCGTCACAATTCAAACCCTTTGTATATAGGTGCAAACGAGGCATAGCACTACTTTCAGATAATTGCACATAGACCTATACACACACAAATTTAGATAATTGTTTAAAATGAAAAGTAGCGATCACCGTGTTACCACAGATGTCAGGGGGGTGCCTAACACCTTCTCCTCGCATAACCAAGCCCCCGGACCCGAACAAATCTTGGTTTCACAGACCAATTATGCAGTGTCACATCACTTGGTCTATGTGCAAACCTTTTCTCGGTTGAGTTGGTGTAACCATTTAAAAAAACCAACTGGCGACTCTTACAGTCAAATCGTTGACATATACATGTCAGACCTTTTCACAACTTATTTTTTCAAACAAATCTCACCTAACATGAGAACACCAAAAGACAAGAACAGAAAAGGGACAACTAAAAATCCCGACGTCGACAGGTGGCAACTCTGCTCGGGACATCCAGTAAAAGGGCTTAAGTCGCTATCAAAGATTTTCAAAACAGTTATCTGCTTGTGTGTGGATGTTGCATTTACATTTGAATGAATGTGTACTAATGCATTTACTTACTACACTTAGTGCTTCGCACTATATCTGCCTGTGATATTAGTGCTTCGCACATGTCATCATTTCCATACGGTGAGACGCGTTGTATGTGAATGTGTGACGCCCCCAAAATTAGGTATACATCACCCATCTTGGGTCGTCAGATACATAGTACAGAATACAAATACAACTTAATAATACAACTGTCGTGTACAATACGACAAAACACAAACTGTGAGTTTGAATACAAATATTATCTTCTAGAGAGTATTCATACTCAAAAGGAGTCCTCATTACATTTATTAACACACCATTATATAGAATAGTGAGGACTACTAACTAATACTATTCTTCGGACCATCACTCCGTTCCCCGACTTGCCCCAGCTACGTTCTCATTTCCTGAAGAGAACAGTGAAAGAAAGGGTGAGCTCAACTAGCCCAGTAAGAAATATTATGACTAAGATAATGCAGAATAAATTATCATTAGCCTTCAACAATGTTAAACTGATAAAATATAATAGACATCAAGTTTAACTGTAGCGGAACAAGCAATCCATTAAAAGAGTCAAGTAGAAAATAAACTCTACTATCTTTTATGATTTAAAAAGTTTTTCAACACTGTGATCGCTGAGACTCAGCTTAATAAAATAATCCACATCATCGAATCACCCCTGCACTACGGCCAAGGATATTCGTGTATTCATTAATGGTCATGATCATGCCAACAACTGTCCATCAATGCACTACGGGCCAATGAGGACTTTTACCACATCATTTGTAACATTACGGTCATGATTATACCGAATAATCCCTGGTCATAATCATACCAAGTCCATCTATGCACTACAGGCCACAGATGACTTTCAACATTTTATAAACATGAGGATGATGACAATGATATAAGAATTCAATAAAACAAGTTCAAGAATTAATTTATCCAGGAATTAACAACGTCCAAATTGTCAACATGATACTGCATTGTGGAGTAAAATTCAAGAATGCTTAGAAGAATATTTTCTTGAAAAGATACTGGATGAAACGCAACTATCAAGGTTATTCCACAAATTTCATGGAGTATAGAAGTCAAAACTTAACCAACTGAGTATAATAAAGAATGGAATAACAAAAGAAATCACCATGCATGCGATAGACCGCACAGACAGGTTATTCCAACAGAATAATAAATAATGGAACCAGGTCCGGTGTAAAACGCACAGACAGGATATTCTAACAGAATAATAATAAAAACGGAACCAGGTCCGGTGTAAAACACACAGACAGGATATTCCGACAGAATAATAAATAATGGAACCAGGTCCGGTGTAAAACACACAGACAGGATATTCCAACAGAATAATAATAAAACGGAACCAGGTCCGGTGTAAAACACACAGACAGGATGTTCCAACAGAATAATAAACGGAACCAGGTCCGGTGTAAAACACACAGACAGGATGTTCCAACAGAATAATAGAAGAATGTCACCAAGTATAGGGTAGACCGCGTATACTGGTTATTCCAACAGAATAATAACGAATGGAATAACAGAAGTTCTCTTCATGAATATAAAAGAAATAATATTCCCTACCTTAAAAGAACTGGATATTGGAAAAGTGATGTAGCAGAATACTTTTATTCTCTCTCTCTCTTATTCTCTCTATACTTTCTCTCTCTATAGCTTGAATGAATTCGTGAAAAATAATGAAGCCCTAGGCCTCTATTTATAGAAAAACTGAGGGTGGCTCTTGGTCTTAACGAAGGGTCAAATGACTCTTGGTCTTAACGAAGGGTCAAATGACTCTTGGTAATATTGAAGGGACAACTACTATTGACGAAAGTAATTACTATTGACCAAGGTAAATACTATTGACGAAGGTAATTACTATTGACCAAGGTAAATACTATTGACGAAGGTAATTACTATTGACCAAGGTAAATACTATTGACGACGGTAATTACTATTGACGATGGTAATTACTATTGACGACGGTAATTACTATTGACGACGGTAATTACTATTGACGACGGTAATTACTATTGACGAAGAGACTCTTAGATGATGACATATGGCCCCCCATAAAATAACCAAACTTACCACAACGTCTCAATTATTGATTTAATAATATAACATATTATACAGACGATACTATGACAATAATTTAAGAGATATAATGCAGCAATTACTATAGCAATAATTGAGTATAGCTGAGTGACTTCTCACGTAAGCATCAATAATCAATACCGTGTGCTACTATGCAACCACGCGTATTACTGTACTTTTACTACCGAGTAGTTCAACAGTTTTAACGGTTTTAACGGTTTTAACGGTAACACTTCAGCCGTTATTTTTAATAAAATATTTTTGTCGTTTTCTCAATCCGACAATAATTCCGTTGTGGGGTCCACCAATGATTGTGCCGTCGTACGAATATTCCTCGACAAAAAGAATATTCTCCGACCAAACGAATATTTTATAACAACTTGCTTACTTTGCAAAATTTATAAATATTACCCACAACTATAACATTATATCAAATTAACTCCATAATATTCAAAAATGATATTTATAGAAAATTCATCTTTATTTATAAAAGTTGGGGTCTTACAACCTCCCCTTCTTATGAAATTTCGCCCTCGAAATTAGGGTACGTACCTGGTATGTCGAAGAGGTAAGGATACCTTGATTTCATTTCTGATTCTAACTCCCAAGTCATTTCCTCAACATCGTGGTTTCTCCACAAAACTTTAACTTGAGGTATAACCTTGGAGCGTAGAATATGTTCCTTCTTATCCAAGATTTGAACAGGAACTTCTTCATACGTCAAATCCTCCGCTATTTCGTCCGGTTCTAACTCAATAATGTGGTTCGGGTCTTCCACATATTTGCGTAACATGGATATGTGGAAAACGTTATGAACACGAGACATACTTGGCGGTAAAGCGAGTCTATAAGCCACAGTTCCTACTCGATCGAGGATTAAAAATGGACCGATGAATCGAGGATTTAGCTTTCCTCTCTTTCCAAATCTCGTAACTCCTTTCCATGGAGCAACACGTAAGAACACATGATCTCCTACATCAAATTCCACGTCCTTTCGATGAAGATCAGCATAACTCTTTTGTCGATCTTGTGAGGTTTTTATACGTTGTCGGATCGTTTGAATCTTTTCTGTAGTCATACGTACCAACTCCGGTCCCAACAACGTTGCTTCGCCCACCTCATCCCAGCATACTGGAGAACGACATTTTCTTCCATACAATGCTTCGAATGGAGCCATGCCAATACTTGCTTGATAACTGTTGTTGTAGGAAAACTCCACCAATGGTAAGAACTTGTCCCAACTTCCCTTGAAGTCAAAGACACAGAGTCTTAATAGATCTTCAAGAGTTTGAATAGTCCTCTCTGATTGTCCGTCCGTCTGAGGATGATATGCTGAACTAAATCGTAACTCCGTGCCCATAGCTTTTTGTAAACTAACCCAAAATCGTGAAGTGAATCTTGGGTCTCGATCAGAAACTATGGATACTGGCATACCATGCAGTCTTACAATCTCGTTTATGTACATACGAGCAAGACGTTCAAGTGTATAAGTTTCTCGTATCGGTAAGAAATGAGCAGACTTGGTCAATCTATCAACAATGACCCAAATCGCATCAATACCTTGAGAAACCCTGGGAAGACCGGTAACGAAATCCATGGTAATGTGCTCCCACTTCCATTCTGGAATTTCAAGTGGTTGCAATGGACCTTTTGGTACTTGATGCTCCGCTTTGACTCGTTGACAAGTTAGACACCTTGAGATAAACAACGCTATCTCTCTCTTCATATTGCTCCACCAAAATGTATGACGAAGATCATGATACATTTTGGTACTTCCAGGATGGATTGCAAACGGTGTGTTGTGCGCCTCCATCATGATTTCATACTTTAAATCAGGGTTGTTAGGAACACAAAGTCTGGAGTTGACTCGAAGTATTCCTTCCTCATCGATTCTTGCTTCCGGCATAGAACCTTCTTGCACTTTCTTCCTCATACGCATCAGCTCCAGGTCTGTAGCTTGAGCAGCTTTAACTTTATCGATTAAAGTCGGTTCTACTCGTATATTCGCCATCATCACATGGGTCCCTGGAGTCTTTAACTCTATCTCCATCCTTTGCAAGTCACACAAAATGGGCCTTTGCGTTGTTAATATTGCACTTGTACCCGCATATGATCTTCTACTCAATGCGTCAGCTACCACGTTCGCTTTTCCAGGATGGTATTGAATGGTATGATCATAATCTTTCAACAGTTCAAGCCAACGTCGTTGTCGCATGTTGAGTTCCTTTTGAGTGAAGAAATATTTGAGGCTTTTATGATCCGTAAAGATCTCCACTTTCTCCCCATACAAGTAATGCCTCCAAATTTTAAGTGCAAAGACAACAGCTGCCAACTCTAGATCATGAGTAGGATAATTCCTCTCATATTCCTTGAGTTGTCTTGATGCATAGGCTATGACTTTTCCATGTTGCATGAGAACGCATCCCAACCCTTTGCTCGAAGCATCACTGTAGATGACAAATCCCTCCGAGCCAGATGGTATTGTTAGAACAGGTGCTGAAATGAGTCTCCTCTTGAGTTCTTGAAAACTCTGCTCACATTCTTCGCTCCAACCAAACTTTGTATCTTTCCGAGTCAGCTGAGTTAATGGAGTAGCGATTCGAGAAAATCCTTCCACGAATCTCCGATAATAACCAGCTAAACCAAGAAAGCTACGTACCTCGGTCACTGATTTAGGTTGCTCCCAGCTTTGAATAGCTTCAATCTTTGCCGGGTCAACCGATATTCCACGACTTGATACTACGTGCCCAAGGAATGCTACCTCCTCCAGCCAGAACTCGCATTTCTTCAACTTGGCATAAAGCTTGTATTCACGAAGCTTTTGGAGTACCAGCCTCAAGTGTTGCTCATGATCTTCACGGCTTTTGGAATAAATAAGGATGTCATCAATAAAGACGACCACAAAGTGATCCAAATATTCCTTGAATACCCGGTTCATCATATCCATGAAGGCAGCAGGAGCATTAGTCAATCCAAAGGACATGACTAGGAATTCATAATGCCCGTACCGAGTTCTAAAAGCCGTCTTTGGAATATCCTCAGTTCTAACCTTCAGCTGATGATATCCAGAACGAAGATCGATCTTTGAAAAGAATTGTGCTCCTTGCAACTGGTCAAACAGGTCATCAATACGTGGCAATGGGTACCTGTTTTTGATGGTGACATGATTCAACTCCCGATAATCAATACAAAGTCGCATACTCCCATCTTTCTTCTTCACGAACAGAACAGGAGCACCCCAAGGAGAAGTACTAGGACGAATAAAACCAATGTCTAACAATTCCTGCAGTTGGGTCTTTAACTCCTGAAGTTCAATAGGAGCCATTCGATATGGGGCTTTGGAAATGGGTTTTGTACCGGGTTCAAGGTCGATACAAAATTCAATTTCACGCTCTGGGGGTAGGCCAGGAAGTTCTTCGGGAAATACGTCAGGAAATTTATTAACAACAGAAATATCATTCAAAGCTGACGTATTTTTGTTTAGATCTGTGACATGAGCTAAGAAAGCTTGACATCCGTTTTTCAATAAACGAATAGCTTTATGGCTTGAGATGACAGCGATTGATTTTAATGGTTTGGTTGCTTGAATTCGCATAATAGGTCGATTAGGAATATGAAAACTAACAACCTTACGAAAACAATCAATTTTTGCATAATGAGTAGTTAACCAATCAATCCCTAGAATCACGTCAAATGCAAGTATTTTTAATGAAATCAGATCGATAGGTAATGTGTGGGTACCAACTTGAACCAAACAAGACTTATAAACAGTGGAGGTAATGAAGGTTTCTCCCAACGGAGTTTCCACAGATAAGTCAAAGTCTAATTTCTCCGGAATCAAATTTAATCGATGAGCGCAAGTAGGAGAAATAAAAGAATGGGTTGAACCGGTATCAAATAAAGTATAAACTTCTTTAGAGTTTATAATAAGCTTACCCGTGATGACCTCATTCGGGTTCCTTGCTCTCTGGGAGTTCACAACAAACGCTCTCCCTTGCACAACCGGTTTTGACTTTTCTGGGACGGCTTTTGGTGCCTCCATCCTAGCTGAATTTGTCTTCGGTAAACGACAAAATCGGGCTAAATGACCTTCTCTTCCACAATTATAACATGCTTTGGACGGCATCGCGCAGTTTGGACTGATGTGCCCCTCCCCTCCGCATTTGAAACATATGATAGGTGGTCGTTCTCCTTCCTTAACGACAGGTGCTGGTGCTGACGTCTTTCCATCATTGTTGAATCTCCTCTTCTTGAAATGTCCATTCTTATTGTTTTGGCCCTGATTACCACCGAAGTGGTTACCATTTCTGGCCTGTTGATTCCCTCCACGCTTGTTGTCACCGCTTCGATGACTGCTCTCACTGGTATTATCATTTTGCCGGCTGCTCTCTTTTGGTTGCGTTATCTCGTTATCGCGCTCCACCAACTGAGCCCTATTTACAACATCTGAATACAAACACAGTTTATGAGAAACAAGATGTTGACGTATCTCCGGCTTCAAACCTCTTAAAAACATCCGCGTCATTCTTTCTTCATTATCCACCAGGTGGGACGCAAACCGGGATAACTCCGCAAATTTTGCCTCGTACTGCGACACGGTCATATTATTCTGCTCCAATTTGATGAACTCCACCTCCTTCATGTGACGAATACTCTCGGGAAAGTATTTGTCGTTAAACAGATCTTGGAACTTCTCCCAAGACATCTTCAGTGCGGCAGGTTGAGTACGCTTTATCGATTCCCACCAGTAATCTGCCTCTCCTCGCAACATAAAGGCGGCAAAGGGAACCTTTTGCTCCTCGGAGCAACCCAAGACATCAAATATCTTGGTGATCTGCTTTATCCATGTTTCAGCTACAAGTGGTTTGGGTTCTCCCTTAAACTCCGGTGGTCCCAGCTCCTTAAACTGTTTAGCGGTGACCGCCTGAGAGTTTCCAGTATTTCCACCTACGTTGTGGACAGGAGCCGCTTTCACCTGTTGTTGCATGAATTGCATAAAGCCTCTGAACATTTGATCATTCATCATTTGGTCAGTGTTGTTGTTTGCATGAGGATTGACACCTTCCTGATGCACATTATCCTGATTATTGATATGTGGTGAATCAACAGTCGTCTGTGCTCCATTGCTATTCTCAACATTCTCAGATGCCATTTTCAGATACTGCCACAAAATAAAAATTAATTGATATGTCATATATTATCCTTATATTATGACCGACCAATTAAATACCATGCAAATAAACTTAGGTATGTCATACTAGCGAAGGAATTCCCCGTCTCTCCCCTCCTAGTTCTATTCTCACATCTTAGCCAGGGATCATATCCCTAAGCTCTGATACCAACTGTGACGCCCCCAAAATTAGGTATACATCACCCATCTTGGGTCGTCAGATACATAGTACAGAATACAAATACAACTTAATAATACAACTGTCGTGTACAATACGACAAAACATAAACTGTGAGTTTGAATACAAATATTATCTTCTAGAGAGTATTCATACTCAAAAGGAGTCCTCATTACATTTATTAACACACCATTACATAGAATAGTGAGGACTACTAACTAATACTATTCTTCGGACCATCACTCCGTTCCCCGACTTGCCCCAGCTACGTTCTCATTTCCTGAAGAGAACAGTGAAAGAAAGGGTGAGCTCAACTAGCCCAGTAAGAAATATTATGACTAAGATAATGCAGAATAAATTATCATTAGCCTTCAACAATGTTAAACTGATAAAATATAATAGACATCAAGTTTAACTGTAGCGGAACAAGCAATCCATTAAAAGAGTCAAGTAGAAAATAAACTCTACTATCTTTTATGATTTAAAAAGTTTTTCAACACTGTGATCGCTGAGACTCAGCTTAATAAAATAATCCACATCATCGAATCACCCCTGCACTACGGCCAAGGATATTCGTGTATTCATTAATGGTCATGATCATGCCAACAACTGTCCATCAATGCACTACGGGCCAATGAGGACTTTTACCACATCATTTGTAACATTACGGTCATGATTATACCGAATAATCCCTGGTCATAATCATACCAAGTCCATCTATGCACTACAGGCCACAGATGACTTTCAACATTTTATAAACATGAGGATGATGACAATGATATAAGAATTCAATAAAACAAGTTCAAGAATTAATTTATCCAGGAATTAACAACGTCCAAATTGTCAACATGATACTGCATTGTGGAGTAAAATTCAAGAATGCTTAGAAGAATATTTTCTTGAAAAGATACTGGATGAAACGCAACTATCAAGGATATTCCACAAATTTCATGGAGTATAGAAGTCAAAACTTAACCAACTGAGTATAATAAAGAATGGAATAACAAAAGAAATCACCATGCATGCGATAGACCGCACAGACAGGTTATTCCAACAGAATAATAAATAATGGAACCAGGTCCGGTGTAAAACACACAGACAGGATATTCAACAGAATAATAATAAAAACGGAACCAGGTCCGGTGTAAAACACACAGACAGGATATTCCGACAGAATAATAAATAATGGAACCAGGTCCGGTGTAAAACACACAGACAGGATATTCTAACAGAATAATAATAAAACGGAACCAGGTCCGGTGTAAAACACACAGACAGGATGTTCCAACAGAATAATAAACGGAACCAGGTCCGGTGTAAAACACACAGACAGGATGTTCCAACAGAATAATAGAAGAATGTCACCAAGTATAGGGTAGACCGCGTATACTGGTTATTCCAACAGAATAATAACGAATGGAATAACAGAAGTTCTCTTCATGAATATAAAAGAAATAATATTCCCTACCTTAAAAGAACTGGATATTGGAAAAGTGATGTAGCAGAATACTTTTATTCTCTCTCTCTCTCTTATTCTCTCTATACTTTCTCTCTCTATAGCTTGAATGAATTCGTGAAAAATAATGAAGCCCTAGGCCTCTATTTATAGAAAAACTGAGGGTGGCTCTTGGTCTTAACGAAGGGTCAAATGACTCTTGGTCTTAACGAAGGGTCAAATGACTCTTGGTAATATTGAAGGGACAACTACTATTGACGAAAGTAATTACTATTGACCAAGGTAAATACTATTGACGAAGGTAATTACTATTGACCAAGGTAAATACTATTGACGAAGGTAATTACTATTGACCAAGGTAAATACTATTGACGACGGTAATTACTATTGACGATGGTAATTACTATTGACGACGGTAATTACTATTGACGACGGTAATTACTATTGACGACGGTAATTACTATTGACGAAGAGACTCTTAGATGATGACATATGGCCCCCCATAAAATAACCAAACTTACCACAACGTCTCAATTATTGATTTAATAATATAACATATTATACAGACGATACTATGACAATAATTTAAGAGATATAATGCAGCAATTACTATAGCAATAATTGAGTATAGCTGAGTGACTTCTCACGTAAGCATCAATAATCAATACCGTGTGCTACTATGCAACCACGCGTATTACTGTACTTTTACTACCGAGTAGTTCAACAGTTTTAACGGTTTTAACGGTTTTAACGGTAACACTTCAGCCGTTATTTTTAATAAAATATTTTTGTCGTTTTCTCAATCCGACAATAATTCCGTTGTGGGGTCCACCAATGATTGTGCCGTCGTACGAATATTCCTCGACAAAAAGAATATTCTCCGACCAAACGAATATTTTATAACAACTTACTTACTTTGCAAAATTTATAAATATTACCCACAACTATAACATTATATCAAATTAACTCCATAATATTCAAAAATGATATTTATAGAAAATTCATCTTTATTTATAAAAGTTGGGGTCTTACAGAATGTATGTTGAGTGGTCCCTCCACCAGGAAGCTATCCTATCAGTGTTTGAATACTGGACTCATAGGGAGACTAATTCCAACGAGGCTCAGGAAAGGCACCACCCAAATTCGCTCCAGTTGAAAGACCGGATTAACTTCCCGTCAAGTAAATTGTGATGATTTGGGAACCTTCGTGCCAAAAAACCGCGAGAGTAACCTAAGATACGTCATCCTCTGATAAACCAAACACGAAGGGATGTCTCTTCATACCTTCCCATTTCAATTACTTGTAAATTCATTTACTTGTAATTTTATTTCCATGTCGATCTCAATGTAATGGAAAATATAAAGGAATATGTGTACATACATTCCTTTTAATATCAAAACCTGTCATGTTATATTGTCATTAAAATAACTGACATCCGTTTTGTAGGATAATACTCCTAAACGGACACATTACATAGTATGTAACATTTATACATTCCCTAAGACTAAACTACATAAGTCTTTTTATAGGGAAACATTTGGTCCTGTTACCCGTTCAAAGTCCAAAAAGGCAACAAGCCTACTGCCAAGCATGGCTACATCTGACCAGTCTAATCCTACTCCTATCTCTCGCGAAGAGTTCGAAGGATTAAGTAACCAAATTATAGAATTGCCTGTTCTACGTAAAGAACTACACAAGTCCACTCAGGGTCCATAAATACCCACACATACAGAATCCTCTGCACATGGATGAACCCAGGGTTCGGATAAAGAAATTCCCGCACCTGAGTTGGACAAAACCAACAAAGCCCCTGAAAACACCCATCTCAAAGAAGATATAGACACCGGTGATATCAGGAAGAAAGTCCTACAAATTGAAGAGACCATTCGGTCTATCAAAGGGATTGGAGCACACGTGAGTGTTTCATATTCAGACCTCTACATCTTCCCTGGGGTTCATTATCCAGAAAAGTTCAAAACTCCCGATTTTGAAAAGTATGATGGATTGGGAGATCCTTACACACATTTAAAAAGTATTCATTGGAGAGCTCGGATCTTATGCCGAGGATGAAAATCTCAGAATGCAGCTGTTTCAGAAAAGTCTGACTGGAAAAGCCTGAGCGTGGCACACCAGCTTAGACAACTCTAAGATTCATAGCTGGGAGGAGCTAGCCTATTCTTTCCTCAGTCAGTACAATTTCCAAACTCAGATGGCTCCTGACCGATACCAAATTACCAAAGTCAAGAAATAAGCTAATGAGTCTTTTAGAGAATATGCCCAAAGATGGAGGCGTCTGGCTGCTCAAGTTATTCTATCTATGACTGAGTCTGAAATGGTGATGACCTTTATAGATATTCAAGAAGGTTCCTTCTACGAAAGAGTTTTAGCTGGCATTGGAAAACCATTCTCTGAAATAATCAAACACGGAGAAATGGCCGAGATGGGATTGAAGTCAAGAAAGATTCAAGACCTTGCCACTCTAAAAGCTATAACTAAGCACATCCAGTCTGGAAGTTATGGAAACAACCCCCGGAGGGTCCATAAGAAGAAATAGAAGGATGTTTCTTTGATACTACAAGGACAAAAAGGCAACCAAAACATGCTTATTCAGAGGAGAAACTACTCCCCTTTTCAAGCTCAGTCTTCAAACCCTCCATTGCCAAAAAGTAGAGAAGTCAGACGTACCCGAGTGTTCATACCCTTAGGGGACTCACTCGACAACATTCTCAAACTTCTAACAGCTCAGAAGAAAATTATCCATCTTCTTCCACCAACCAATCTGAGTGGAAAGGGTTTTAATGTAAGTAAGACATGTGCTTATCATGCTGGAGCTCCAGGTCATGATACTCAAGATTATTGGGCCCTGAAGCATAAAATTCAGGATTTAATTGACAATGGTGAGATTGTGGTGACCAAACCCGACCAGCCTCACGTTCAAGACAACCCTCTTCCTCAACATAAAGAAGAGGAAGTTAACATGATTAACTAGAGCAGTGGACAGAGCTCTAACTATATGGGTGGTTCATCCCAAACCAGCAAGGATATTGCTGACAGATGGGATTTTGCGCAGTTCCAGTTCATGCTGTATTACTTAAGAGTGGGGACACAATTCCTACAAAATGGAAGGAACTCGTAGTAGTTATATCTTCTGAGGAGGATTTGGCTACCACAACACATGCAATTCAACCTATTCAACTCAAAGGTGTTGAAAACCTTTTGAAAGTGGTTGCGCTAAAGCCAATTATATTGCCATTCAGGCCACAGTATCTTGTTGTCAGCCTACAGAAAGTGTCATGGAATTATGGAGAGGCTGAAGGATCCACATCTAATATAATTGCTGCAGTGTTGAAAGAGAATCCACTGTATCTTCCCCAATGGGTGATGAATCCTACCATCAGGTTAAAGGGGAAAATTCCCATGGAGAAGATTGAAGAATTCCTCCGTACTATGGGACATAATGAAGCCAAGGTGGTTTTAAGCTTGAAAGAAGCTCCACAATAAATTTCTATAATGGAATTGGTTTTCTCCTCAGAGGATCACCACAAGTTCTTACTGAGAGTCTTAGAAGAAGCCCACTTGCCAAAATCAGTGGATGTTGAACAATTCCATCATCTGGTTGATCACATCTTCAACAATAATGTTATATCCTTCACTGATGATGACATACCTCCTGAAGGGACGGGTCATTGTAAACCGTTGCATATAACGGTTATGTCCTTTGGATATATGGTGGGAGGAGTTCTGATAGATGGGGGATCGTCCTTAAACATCTGCCATTACGCCACCTTGGAGAAAATGAACATCAATCTCAACAGGATCCGAGACATCCATACAATTATCAAAGCTTTCGATGGGTCCTGAAGAAATGCTGTCGAAGAGATTGAGTTATCTGTGGAGATTGGACCACATACATTCTGCATATCCTTTCATGTACTCAAGATAGATACAAGATACAACCTACTTTTGGGAAGACCTTGGATTCACATGGCTGGAGCCGTCCCTTCCACCCTTCATCAGCAGCTCAAATACATCATTAACAGTAGCTTAGTAACTGTTAATGCTGAACCAGAATGTCTTGTACAAGGTGACATACCACTCATTAGTTTCAATGCAGAAGTTGAGCCTGTCAACTTTCAGGCCCTTGAGGTGAGCAACACTCACTATCAGCTGATTGGGGCGCCACCTTTGATTCCTAGAGTTTTGGCCGAAGTAATGTCGGCAAGTCAAGAGATGATATACTTGGACTTTCAACCTGGACAAGGGTTAGGTAAGGATAATCAGGGCATTAAGCACCCAATTCAAGTTCCCAGTCAAACAGGGATAGCTAGACTAGGTTATTCTCCTGGGTCCAGTCACAGCACAAGCATAAATAGGTTCCTTCAGCCACACAACGATTGCCTATAACTACATGGACTGATCATGTATGACCTTCAATAAAGGTCCCTGCCCATGTGATTGCTATGTTGTTTCCTAAGCCGATACCGATTAAAGGAAAGGATGTCTTGATTCTAGACCCTGAAGTGGAGGAGAAGGAACGTAGGCATAAGCAAGACATTGCAAGGAGCTTATCAAACATACGTATCATAGTCCATACGGAGGGTATGAACAGAGACATCCCAGACGATGATTGTCCAGACATCATGGTCATCATTCGGGAGAAGGAGGATGATAACAACCCCTTCATCACAGATGTCCATCAGAACTTCACCCTTAGCAATTGGAGCATCACTCCTTGCATTTGCTGACGAGGGTAAAAAGGGCAGAAATTCCCTCTATCCTATAGATAACAATAACAGCTTACTTTTGTTGTACATTATTAGCAGTTACTTTTATCATTTCATGCTAACGTATTGTATGATTAAACAGTTTCATATATTAAGTGAAAGCATTTTGTTTCAAGACTCTAAAGTTAGATGTGCCTATTCTCCACAAGGACTGTAACTTTGATGTAAAGTTGGACTCAGACTTGATGGAAATACAAGAGGACTATGAGATACCTCAAGAGATTAAAGAATGGGTCAAAGACAAACCCAAGCCAAATCTTGATCAAACCACCTCTTTCAACCTCAGAACCTTAGAAAACCCCAAAAAAATCCAGATTGGTATGGACCTCACGCCAAACCAAAGGAATAACATGGTTACTCTATTGACCCAATTGCAGGATGTGTTGGCATGGTCTCATGAAGACATGGTTGGTTTGTCCACTAATATTGTCATTCATCGCCTCCCCATCAAAGAGGGATTCAAGCCAATCAGGCAGAAGCTCAGGCGATTAAAATCTGAGTGGAGTTTAAAGGTTAAAGAAGAAATTGTGAAACAATTTCAAGCCGGCATCATCATGGTATTGACATACCCTGAGTGGCTATCCAACATAGTCCCCGTGCCTAAACCTGGAGGAAAGGTGCGAGTTTGCGTGGATTACAAGGATCTGGATAAAGCTTGTCTCAAAGATATCTTTCCCGTGCCATTCACCCACATACTCATTGACAATACAACTCAATATGACATGTACTCCTTTGCTGATTGTTTTGCGGGGTACCATCAAATCTTGATTGCTGAAGAGGATCGTGAGGAAACTGCATTCATCACTCCTTGGGGAACCTTTTCCTACAAACGGTTGTCATTCGGCCTCATCAATGTTGAAGCTACCTATCAACGAGCCATGATGTCTCTTTTCCACGATCTAAAGCACAAAGAGATAATGATCTACGTGGATGACATCATTGTCAAGTCCCGAAGGGAGGAAGACCACCTAGACCATCTCAGAAAGCTCTTCAACAGGTTGCATAAGTACAACTTGAAGTTGAATCTAGCCAAGTGCGCCTTTGGCGTTAAATCAGGTAAATTGCTAGGATTCCTAGTCAACCACAAAGGGAATGAGCTGGATCCTACCAAAATCTAGGCCATCACAGAAATGCCCATACCTCAGATAGAGAAGGAAATACGAGGATTTGTGGGAAGAATCAACTTCATTAGCCGATTCATTTCTCAACTCACAGCAACCTATGATCCTATCTTCAAGTTATTAAGAAAAAACTCCTCCATGAAATGAAATGATGAGTGTCAGAAAGCCTTCCTTACAATCAAAGAGCAGCTAGTCAATGCTTCTGTTTTAGTACCTCCCAGGGATGATGTTCCCGTATTTATGTACCTGTCAATCAATGACAATACCATGGGCTGCATTGTGACAACCCGAGAATTTAGAAAATTTTTAAAATTTTAATTAATTGATTTAAGGTTAAAAATTTGAACCTAGACATAAAATAAGTGTATGCGTTTGATATTTTTAAGAAGGAATTTTGAGGATTTTAAAATTCTGTGAAGGATTTAAGTGAATTATTCAGGATTAAGGGAATAAGCATTTATGTTCTGTGTATATGTGTACAGTATGTGGTTAAGGATCAAGGGTTGACCAGATAACCGATATCTGTGTCAAACCCTAAGTATATATTTAGAACGTCCACGTTTAGTTAGAAAATTTTTACGATCTATAAAAAACTCTAGAAATCGGTTCTGGAAACCCTAAATTCAGTTCCGAGAATTTAAAACTCTAATCCGGATATTAAAATCCTAATTTGAGAATTTAAATGTTATGTATAAGGTTTTTATATTTTAATTACAAACATAATTAGGGATAACATTAATGATTAATTAGGTTTTCTAATAATTTAGAAACCCTAATTTATAAGTTTAATACCCTATTTGTTCCGTTTGAAACCCTAACGAACCAAATTGCTAAATTAGAAATCTTAATTAGGAAATATTAATTCTAATTAGCAAGCATGATTTATGAATAGAAAATTTTAATATAATTAGAGAATTCTAATTATAATTAAGTAATGTTAATTTTTATTTTATTTTATTTTTTTAAAAAATAATAATAAAATAAATTTTAAGGGTTAAACCCTAAACCCTAAGGGTTAAACCCTAAACCCTAAGGATTAGGGTAAATGACAAATATAAACACGAAATGACTAAATTACCCTTTTACATTATTAGAGAGAGGAGACATGTAAATCTAGCCATGATCTTGTAGGGGGTGGCTAACCCTAGCCCTAGCCTTAGATATATATCAATTACCAGCTATCTTGCCCCTTGGATCAGTCACATACGTTGAATTATATCACTTATATAGATTAAAAGTAAGAAAAAGTCTACTTTATTTTTCATTTTCTCCAAACACATTCTCTCGCTAGAAATTCGAGATTTACAAAGAGAGAGAGAGAGAGAGAGAGAGAGAGAGAGAAGCTAAGCCTTAATCATCTCTTAGCTTTCCATAGTCAGATTCAAGGATCAGAAATCAAAAATCCAAGTTTTAAAGGTATAAAAACCCTAACTTAGAAATCCTTAGATCTGATGTTGAATGTTGTTGTTTGTTGGTTAAAGTTGTGTATTAGGGTGTTAGTAAGTGATCTGGGTTGTTAGATCAAGGATCTATAACATCTAGATGCACGATTTTGATGATTTTTGAAATCTGGAAAAAAATTAAAAGTTTGGTCTGACGGTCATATGTCAGGACCTTTAGATCCGTGTGTGTTAAGTGTTTTATGTGTTTTATGTTATGAATCTATAGTATGCCATGTGGTCGTTGTTCTAAAACTTAAATCAGGGTCATAGCAAGTCTATATTGTATATTACAAGCGGTCAAAAGGCGTTGACCGACCACAAAAGTTTGAATCTGGGTAACCCATATTTCCCAGCAGTCGTCTAACAACATTTTATTAGCCTTTGATCTTTCAGTATGTTAGTGTTTTAGTCATGTTGTTGCTTTATAGTTGTAGTATGTCATGAGATCTACACTTCCAAGCCATTACCTTACCCAGATCTGTATCAGGATTATAGAAAATCATGGTCAAACGTAGTTGACCAAACTGCCTGATGAAGGTTTTCTGGAAAACCCAGATCTTCATCAGCCGAGTTCCTGACAAGTAGTTTGACCGGCCTAAACCTTCGTGTAATGTTGTTGTTAGACTGATCTGATGATATCAAGTTGTTAACGGGCATCTCGACTACATATTTGTACCTTTATAACACATTAATTAAGCCTGTTCATCAAGGAGTCAAGGGGTCAAAGGTAGCACCTCGACTGTTCTTCAATTTCTGGAAATCCCAGAAATTGAAGACAATGTCTGACATGCTTTTGTATGGCCTGTATATCACTGATTTGGTGTAGGATGGCCATGATGTTTGCTTAAGGTTATAGTATTGCATCAATACTATAACATGGACTCAAAACCGTACCCAGAATCAAATTTTACAGAGACTTATGCACGGTCAAACCACCCAACCTGTCAACTGGTCTTGAAGTTCTGGGCAGCTCAAGAACAGCCTGAAGAACACCTATAGCGACGGGTCTGTCGCTATAGGGCCCTTTAGCGACGGTTGTATTATTATTTAATTTCTAATTTTCGAAAATTAATTAATAAATAGAAATAAATAATTTTTAATTATTAAAAATACTAAATAAATTTCGAAAAATTATTTTAAATTCTGAAAAATAGTTTTTAATTATTTTAAGTATATTTCATAAATATTTAATATTTTTGGAATATAAATGGTATTTAATTTATTTAATTATAATATTAAATAAATTATTTAAAAATGATTTTAATACATGAAAAATCATGAAAAATAATTTTATGGTATAATAAAATATTTTAAGTTATTTTGAGTGACTTTTAATATTTTGTGATGAAATTTATTAATTAATCCATATTAATGATAATTAGTTTATTTAATAAAAATATTAAATAAATTAAGGAAAAATAGAATTAATGCTTTATAAATCATATAAAAATGATTTAAGTGTTATAAAAATATTTTTAAGTTATAAAATATAACTTATGATATTTTGCCATGAAAATATTAATATTTTAATATTAATAGTAATTACCGGTAATGAATTTAACTGTTTAAAAATCATATAAAAGTGATTTTAAGGTATTAACAATACTTTGATATATTATAAATATATTATAATATTATGACATGAATTTCATTAATATTTGATTATAAATAAATATTAATGATAATAGAATATTGTCGTATTTAATTCATTTAAATACATTATTAATGATTGAAAATTTAGATAAATGGTAATAATTATTTAAAAAATTATTACGAGTTTATGAAAAAAATATTTTGACTGATATTAAAATTATCGGAGATAATTGTTAAGTGATTAGGCAGAGTTTAATTGAACTTAAACTCGAAATTTTGTCCGGCTAGACCGTCGGGATGTTAGAATTTTGTCGAACTCAAGTCAGACTGAAATAGTTTGACCTGATACCGAGTCGTATGTGTGTTATAGACTGATGGGTTACGTGTTTAGGTTATTCTCTCTATGTGTGTGTGTGTGTGTGTGTGTGTGTGTATATATATATAGTTGTATTATATTGTGATGATATTATTCTAATATTGGAGATTTATATTACTAATATTAGGTCTTCGGATAAACCGATATAAATTGCGTAGCGGTAATCAACGGTTCAGGCAAGTTTTACTTAACTCTACTAAGAGTTGTTTCATTCAGATATGCTTATGGTTAATCGTTGCTGATTGCCACTGTAAAATTGTACTATGTACATATTGCATGTATAAGTCAGGTATGAAAGGCTGATCACCTTCATTACCAGTTGGTCCAGATATATTTGTTCATGTTTAATACTTGTTCAGTCAAAATTTTGTTCGTGCTAATTCACAACTATATTGATGAATTATAGCCAACTTATTATTCAGACTCTTTCAATTATGATATATCTTAATAAATTTAAACTTGTTGGGCAACCTTCATGCTCACCCTTGCTATATCATGATAAATATTACAGATAAGGCGAATGCGTTTGGATACAGGAAAAGGGTTAAAGCCAAGTTCAGCTTAGGATAAAATGTGCAACTAATTTGTAATAGAATAGTTTAATAAATATGTTATATGTCTGATAGTTTATGAATTGTGTATAAGTTAAGGTTACTCGATTTTGAGAAAATAATGTGTACGTTTATTGTATAAATAATTTATATTTATATCTTTCATAAATAGTGATAGAATGATTGTACCGGATCCGCGGTGATTTAGGACCCGGATTCGGGGCTCTCACAGTTGGTATCAAAGCTGTTGGTTATAAATCTTAGGTAGGATTACCTGAGACTAATAACCGCAGTGATTAGGGTAAGTACTAACTCAAATAGAGTTAGTGTGTCGGTATGATTCAAAGACGAATCTCGGCAGGGTATAATTTACAGAGTTCCCTAACTCTAATATTAAAGTTGAACATTAGTGGTGAATAGATAGAGTCTAAAATACTAATAGTTCAGCGATAGTTGATCGAAAAATAAAATGATCATAGAATAGAAATGGATCGTATTATATACGATGAGATCACCCCGTGATCTGACATGGATTAAGCGAATGATAGGTAAGTCTACGGCAAGAATATTGTGTGTCAGTGGTACTATGAATTGGTACAGATTCAGAAAAGGTTTATGAATACAGATTAAATGAAATTCGTATTGAGAAGGGAGTAGGTTTAGGTGGGGATTCAATTGAGGACTCATGTCAGTAGCTGAGTTGTATAATTCCTTGTTATGGACGGGGAATTGTACTTGATGTAAAAACCACTTAGTTTCTGGCACTGATAATCACTGAAATGTTTGTGTCGCGCTATTTGCTATATGCATGTTAAGAGGGTGATTCCTTTCTCATCTGTATAACAGATAAATAGGTTATAGGTAGAGAATATAAGGTTAAGTACGAGTTCTTAAAACTCATACTTATGGTATGTTCGTGACTCATAATTATATGAAATGTTTATGAACCCCTCAGCGAATGGACGCCAAAGGTTTGTCTAGGACAAGTTCTTAAACTCATATGATTGTGGCAAGTTCCTGAACTCATAAGTGTGGTCAGTTTGACGAACTGGGTATAGTTTTGTGTGAATGAAGTATTAAGGATAATAGGAATAGATAGACTGTTTAAGCAAATGATTATTAGTGGAGACATAGGTTTTCCAAAATTCCTAGCTATGCTAGACTTCGAACTTTTTGGACATCAAGCTAAATACGCACAATGTGCTTTTAAAAATAAAATAAAATTATTGTCTCGTAATCATTTTTGAAATAGTTTAAAGTATAGTCTATGCTACTTGTTTCAGCTAGACGAGGATGATTTGAAATATCAAAATTTATTTTTATTTATCACTCATGTACCATGTAACCTGGTGCAGAGATGATAAAAAGTTGATAGAGTTGTAAATGTAGGAATACTTAGTGTGAATTCGATCTAAAAATCATTGTTCCACTATTGTATGATGTGTTATGACAAAGTCATATAATGACGGCATCCTCAAACAGACTGTTAATACAGTACGACATCATGACGTCATTCTCAAAAATATTTTCAAAAAAATTTTAATTTGCCAACGGGGTTTGGCTACACCTAAATAATTCGATTGAATTGAATTATTGATATGAGTCTAAGCTATTCAATTCAGCTATACTAATGTTATAAAAACTCTAAGTGTTCATTGAAAGAAATTTTCCGAACCAAATTGTTTTGGTGCGGAATCCATTAAGACTGAGGTAGAAGTTTATGTGCCCAAGGCGAATACGAGAAACAGATCAGACCAGAAGTACTTTATAAGTACAGGGCATATCGGGCTAATTACCCACTATGTCCGTAAGTTAAGACGGTTAGCAGATGAATTTCCATATAACTTTTGCGAAAATGACAGACAATAGTCTGTAAAACTTCTCAGCACAATTTCAAAATATTTACTCTTGTGAGAGGTGTATTGGGTAGCATGGGATGATGGCTATGAATGGTGTAAGGTGTATGGTGTGAGGTAAATTTCGGGGACGAAATTTTTAGAAGAAGGGGTGAATGTGACAACCCGAGAATTTAAAAAAAATTTAAAATTTTAATTAATTGATTTAAGGTTCAAAATTTGAACCTAGACATAAAATAAGTGTATGCGTTTGATATTTTTAAGAAGGAATTTTGAGGATTTCAAAATTATGTGAAGGATTTAAGAGAATTATTCAGGATTAAGGGAATAAGCGTTTATGTTCTGTGTATATGTGTACAGTATGTGGTTAAGGGTCAAGGGTTGACCAGATAACCAATATCTGTGTCAAACCCTAAGTATATATCTAGAACGTCCACGTTCAGTTAGAAAATTTTTACGATCTATAAAAAACTCTAGAAATCGGTTCTGGAAACCCTAAATTCAGTTCCGAGAATTTAAAACTCTAATCCGGATATTAAAATCCTAATTTGAGAATTTAAATGTTATGTATAAGGTTTTTATATTTTAATTACAAACATAATTAGGGATAACATTAATGATTAATTAAGTTTTCTAATAATTTAGAAACCCTAATTTATAAGTTTAATACCCTATTTGTTCCGTTTGAAACCCTAACGGACCAAATTGCTAAATTAGAAATCTTAATTAGGAAATATTAATTCTAATTAGCAAGCATGATTTATGAATAGAAAATTTTAATATAATTAGAGAATTCTAATTATAATTAAGTAATGTTAATTTTTATTTTATTTTATTTTTTTAAAAAATAATAATAAAATAAATTTTACGGGTTAAACCCTAAATCCTAAGGGTTAAACCCTAAACCCTAAGGGTTAGGGTAAATGACAAATATAAACACGAAATGACTAAATTACCCTTTACATTATTGGAGAGAGGAGACATGTAAATCTAGCCATGATCTTGTAGGGGGTGGCTAACCCTAGCCCTAGCCTTAGATATATATCAATTACCAGCTATCTTGCCCCTTGGATCAGTCACATACATTGAATTATATCACTTATATAGATTAAAAGTAAGAAAAAGTTTACTTTATTTTTCATTTTCTCCAAACACATTCTCTCACTAGAAATTCGAGATCTAGAAAGAGAGAGAGAGAAGCTAAGCCTTAATCATCTCTTAGCTTTCCATAGTCAGATTCAAGGATCAGAAATTAAAAATCCAAGTTTTAAAGGTATAAAAACCCTAACTTAGAAATCCTTAGATCTGATGTTGAATGTTGTTGTTTGTTGGTTAAAGTTGTGTATTAGGGTGTTAGTAAGTGATCTGGGTTGTTAGATCAAGGATCTATAACATCTAGATGCACGATTTTGATGATTTTTGAAATCTGGAAAAAAATTAAAAGTTTGGTCTGACGGTCATATGTCAGGACCTTTAGATCCGTGTGTGTTAAGTGTTTTATGTTATGAATCTATAGTATGCCATGTCGTCTTTGTTCTAATACTTAAATCAGGGTCATAGCAAGTCTATATTGTATATTACAAGCGGTCAAAAGGCGTTGACCGACCACAAAAGTTTGAATCTGGGTAACCCAGATTTCCCAGCAGTCGTCTAACAACATTTTATTAGCCTTTGATCTTTCAGTATGTTAGTGTTTTAGTCATGTTGTTGCTTTATAGTTGTAGTCTGTCATGAGATCTACACTTCCAAGCCATTACCTTACCCAGATCTGTATCAAGATTATAGAAAATCATGGTCAAACGTAGTTGACCAAACTGCCTGATGAAGGTTTTCTGGAAAACCCAGATCTTCATCAGCCGAGTTCCTGACAAGTAGTTTGACCGGCCTAAACCTTCGTGTAATGTTGTTGTTAGACTGATCTGATGATATCAAGTTGTTAACGGACATCTCGACTACACATTTGTACCTTTATAACACATTAATTAAGCCTGTTCATCAAGGAGTCAAGGGGTCAAAGGTAGCACCTCGACTGTTCTTCAATTTCTAGAAAACTCAGAAATTGAAGACAATGTCTGACATGCTTTTGTATGGCCTGTATATCACTGATTTGGTGTAGGATGGCCATGATGTTTGCTTAAGGTTGTAGTATTGCATCAATACTATAACATGGACTCAAAACCGTACCCAGAATCAAATTTTACAGAGACTTATGCACGGTCAAACCACCCAACCTGTCAACTGGTCTTGAAGTTCTGGGCAGCTCAAGAACAGCCTGAAGAACACCTATAGCGACGGGTCTGTCGCTATAGGGCCCTTTAGCGACGGTTGTATTATTATTTAATTTCTAATTTTCGAAAATTAATTAATAAATAGAAATAAATAATTTTTAATTATTAAAAATACTAAATAAATTTCGAAAAATTATTTTAAATTCTGAAAAATAGTTTTTAATTATTTTAAGTATATTTCATAAATATTTAATATTTTTGGAATATAAATGGTATTTAATTTATTTAATTATAATATTAAATAAATTATTTAAAAATAATTTTAATACATGAAAAATCATGAAAAATAATTTTATGGTATAATAAAATATTTTAAGTTATTTTGAGTGACTTTAAATATTTTGTGATGAAATTCATTAATTAATCCATATTAATGATAATTAGTTTATTTAATAAATATATTAAATAAATTAAGAAAAAATAGAATTAATGCTTTATAAATCATATAAAAATGATTTAAGTGTTATAAAAATATTTTTAAGTTATAAAATATAACTTATGATATTTTGCCATGAAAATATTAATATTTTAATATTAATAGTAATTACCGGTAATGAATTTAACTGTTTAAAAATCATATAAAAGTGATTTTAAGGTATTAAAAATACTTTGATATATTATAAATATATTATAATATTATGACATGAATTTCATTAATATTTAATTATAAATAAATATTAATGATAATAGAATATTGTGGTATTTAATTCATTTAAATACGTTATTAATGATTGAAAATTTAGATAAATGGTAATAATTATTTAAAAAATTATTACGAGTTTATGAAAAAAATATTTTGACTGATATTAAAATTATCGGAGATAATTGTTAAGTGATTAGGCAGAGTTTAATTGAACTTAAACTCGAAATTTTGTCCGGCTAGACCGTCGGGACGTTAGAACTTTGTCGAACTTAAGTCAGACTGAAATAGTTTGACCTGATACCGAGTCGTATGTGTGTTATAGACTGATGGGTTATGTGTTTAGGTTATTCTGTGTGTATATATATATAGTTGTATTATATTGTGATGATATTAATCTAATATTGGAGATCTATATTACTAATATTAGGTCTTCGGATAAAGCGATATAAATTGTGTAGCGGTAATCAACGGTTCAGGCAAGTTTTACTTAACTCTATTAAGAGTTGTTTCATTCAGATATGTTTATGGTTAATCATTGCTGATTGCCACTGTAAAATTTTACTCTGTACATATTGCATGTATAAGTCAGGTATGAAAGGCTGATCACCTTCATTACCAGTTGATCCAGATATATTTGTTCATGTTTAATACTTGTTCAGTCAAAATTTTGTTCGTGCTAATTCACAATTATATTGATGAATTATAGCCAGCTTATTATTCAGACTCTTTCAATCATGATATATCTTAATAAATTTAAACTTGCTGGGCAACCTTCATGCTCTCCTTTGCCATATGATGATAAATATTGTAGATAAGGTGAATGCGTTTGGATACAGGAAAAGGGTTAAAGCCAAGTTCAGCTTGGGATAAAATGTGCAACTAATTTGTAATAGAATAGTTTAATAAATATGTTATGTGTCTGATAGTTTATGAATTGTGTATAAGTTAAGGTTACTCGATTTTGGGAAAATAATGTGTACATTTATTGTATAAATAATTTATGTTTATATCTTCCGTAAATAGTGATAGAATGATTGTACTGGATCCGCGGTGATTTGGGACCCGGATTTGGGCTCTCACATGCATGCTGGGATAAAAAGACAATAGAGGCCAAGAAAGAGTTATCTATTACCTTAGCAAAAGATTCAGCAGCAGTTAACACAATTACACTCTGATTGAGAAAACTTGTTGTGCTTTAGCATAGGCCTCCATGAGATTACAACATTATCTCCATGGTCACACAATCCATCTCATATCCCACGTGGATCCTCTCAAATACATATTCAGCAAACCCATGTTGAATTGACGACTGTCCAGATGGCAGTTGATCCTACAACAATTTGACATTCTCTACATGACGCTGAAGTCTATTAAAGGTCAAGGAATTGCGGATCAACTGGTCGTCGCACCTTCAAAGGATTTCAAACCCTTGGAAACATACTTCCCCGATGAAGGGGTAATGACAGTTCAACAACACCATCAGGACGATACACTCCAATCATGGAAGATGTATTTCGATGGACCCATAATGTGACGCCCCCAAAATAGGTATACAACACCCATTCTGAGTCGCCAAAATACATGGTACAGAAACAACTACATCTTTATTATTACAACACAAGAACTGTGAGTTTAAATATAAATATTGTCATTTAGACAATATCCACACTCAAATAAGTCCTCATTACAATTATTGATACATTATTTCACAAAAATGGTGAGGACTACTAAAGTAACTTCTAGAACCATCATTCCATACCCCGACTAGTACTCGCTACATTCTCGCCTCCTGAGAAAAATGGAACAAAAAGGAAAAGGGTGAGCTCAACTAGCCCAGTAAAGAACATTATGACTAAGATAATACAGAACAAATTATCGTTAGTCTTCAACAAGGAAAAATCTAATAGAATACAATAGACAACAAGTTTTAAATCAATAACTGCAGCGGAAACAGCAAACCATTAGAAGAGTCAAGTAGAGAATGAGTTCTACTATCTTCTAAGATTGAAAAGTCCATCATCAATATTTTATCCCTGTAACAACAATCAATAACCATCTTTAATCAAATATTCATCTTTGCACTACAGGCCAAAGATATTCATTTGTATCACCAGTCGGTCATGTTCATCTCAACACCTGTTCATCTTTGCACTACGGGCCAAATATATTCATCAGTTAATCATTCATCTTTGCACTACGGGCCAAAGATATTCAGTAATATCATCATTTAGGACTGAGGATGATGAAAAATATCTTAAAGAAAACGAATCCAGTGAAACAAAATAACAAATATTAAGGACTCGTATTTCGATTTATCCATGTCCAAAAATACCTTATAATTATTCATAGTGAAGTAGAATTCAAGAATGATCAAAACATGGATACAATCAAAGCTAGTACCCAGAATAGATATTTTGGACGAAAAGAAGAAAATTTTATTTTTTGGTGAATAGTAACTCGTGAATAGTAACTCATGAATAGTAACCCCGACGTGAAAAGTTCTAAATTTGATAAAAATTTCCAACCAATATTTCGGCATAATGATATTGAAGAAATAATATCATTTTTGAATAAAATAACATCCCTTACCTCGTAAAGACAGTACTTCTGGTCGGAATACCGGTATAAGGCTGAAAGACACTTGCTCTGATGAATAGAAACTCTCAAAGTATCTAAATACTCACAAAATACACTCAATAATCTAGAGAGAGAAAGAGAGAAAACTTGTTTCTGGTGTGATTTTCAGTTCTAACTTAGCCCTCTATTTATAGGAAAATGTTAGCACGCCGAAGCAGACTTAACCTGCAACCTGATGGCTTTACCTGCTACTATTCCCACCCACCACATTTGAATAAAAATCTCAGCACATTTCTTCACCAACCAAGAGTGGGGCCCACCAATTCTAGAATTTTTTACCAAAATGATTAACTCCAAAAATTCAATAATTTCTAAACCAGTCATCTCGTAAAATTCATAATAAATCATACATTCATTTTTAACGGTTCAAAATTTGTGGACATATACTCAACTTATATATGTATAACATATCCAAAAATTATCACGATCCAACGGTCGGATTAAAAATTATAACCCCCGCAAAATATCTCAAAAACCCTGATTTTTAATACCTCCATTCCGATAAAAATACTGATAAAAACCTCAACATTAACTCCTTCATTTTTAACCACAAAAATATATCTCTCATTTATATCCACAAAAATAAATATTTCCTTATCATATGAATCAATAATTAATTATTCACAAATAATATTACAGAATCACATTTATGATAATCAGGCCGTTCCCAGGAAAGAGGGGGCTTTCCAATAAGGATTTCTCCTTACTGGCGCGCAATTAGATGACCAAACCTCTCCTTATACAGAACTTTCTAGACATTGCTAATAATGTTATCTAATAATATTATTCAAATAATATGAATTATTGATCTGATAATGGGAAATACTGTGTAGTGACAATTATTGAAACAACAGTAATATAAAATATCAACGCAGCAATTATTGAATCAATAAAATAAAATACTGAACAGTAATTACTGTAACCATTATTGAGTAGTGCCTTCTTACGTAAGAATCAATAATTGGTGCAATACAGTGTGCTACTGTGTAACAACGCGTATTACTGTATTTTAACCACCGGGTATTCCAACAGTATTAACGGTAACAACTACGCCGTTATTAATAAACAAGATTTACTTGTCATTTTCTTCATCCAATCGCTTTTCGTTATGGGGCCCACAAAAGACTGCGCCGTCGTACGAATATTCCCCGACAGGAAGAATATTCCACGACCAAACGAATATTCCCCGACAACAATGAATATTTTATAACCACCTGCTTATTTGAAATATTTGCGCATTTTACCCATAACTAACCTCATTAATCAATTTAACACTTACTATTTCAAAATAATAAATAGAGGGAATTTAAATTTTATTTATTAATAATTTGGGGTCTTACAACCTCCCCTCCTTATGAAATTTCGTCCTCGAAATTGACGTACGTACCTGGTGTTTCGAAAAGATGAGGATACCTCGCTTTCATTTCCGTTTCCAACTCCCAGGTCATTTCCTCAATAGCATGGTTTCTCCACAAAACTTTAACTTGTGGTATGACCTTCGTGCGTAGGACATGCTCCTTTCTATCCAAGATCTTGACAGGTACCTCTTCGTACGTTAAGTCTTCAGCTATCTCGTCCGGTTCTAACTCAATAACGTGGTCTGGGTCTTTCACATATTTACGTAACACAGATATATGAAAAATATTATGAACACGAGACATACTTGGAGGTAACGCGAGTCTATAGACCACATTTCCTACTCGGTCAAGAATCTGAAATGGACCAATAAATCGTGAATTGAGCTTTTCTCTCTTCCCAAATCTTGTAACTCCTTTCCATGGAGCCACACGCAACAATACATGATCCCCAATGTCAAATTCCACATCCTTTCGATGAAGATCCGCATAACTCTTTTGTCGATCCTGTGCCGTTTGTATACGTTGTCGAATCGTTTGGATCTTCTCTGTAGTCATGCGTACCAACTCTGGTCCCAATAATGTTGCTTCACCCACCTCGTCCCAGCATACTGGAGAGCGACACTTTCGTCCATATAATACTTCAAATGGGGCCACACCTAAACTTGCCTGATAACTGTTATTGTAAGAGAATTCCACCAATGGTAGGTACTTATCCCAACTCCCTTTGAAATCTAGGACACAAAGTGTTAATAGATCTTCAAGAGTTTGAATAGTCCTCTCTGATTGTCCGTCCGTTTGAGGATGGTATGTCGAACTAAATCGTAAATCTGTGTCCATAGCTTTTTGCAAGCTAACCCAAAATCTTAAAGTGAATCTTGGGTCACGATCCGAAACTATGGATACTGGCATGCCATGCAGTCTCACAATCTCATCTACGTATATACGAGCAAGACGTTCAAGGGAATAAGTCTCCCGTATCGGCAAGAAATGAGCAGATTTGGTTAATCTATCAACAATAACCCAAATATCATTTATACCTTGAGAAACCGTGGGAAGACCCGTAACGAAATTCATGGTAATGTGTTCCCACTTCCATTTCGGAATCTCAAGTGGTTGCAATGGACCCTTTGGCACTTGATGTTCCGCCTTTACACGTTGACAAGTTAAACACCTCGAGATAAACTTTGCAATCTCTCTCTTCATATTATTCCACCAAAATGTATGTCGAAGATCACAATACATTTTGGTACTTCCAGGATGGATTGCAAATGGTGTATTGTGTGCTTCCATCATGATCTTGTACTTCAAATCAGAATTATTAGGAACACAGAGTCTGGAGTGGACTCGAAGTATTCCTTCTTCATCGATTCTTGCTTCTGGAATAGAACCTTCTTGCACTTTCTTCTTCATACGCATCAGCTCTATGTCCGTAGCTTGAGCAGCTTTAACTTTATCGATTAAAGTCGGTTCTACTCGTATATTTGATATCATCATGTGGGTACTTGGAGCCTTCATCTCTATCCCCATCCTTTGCAAGTCATACAAAATGGGCCTTTGTGTTAACAACATTGCACTCGTACCCGCATATGATCTTCTACTCAATGCGTCAGCTACTACGTTTGCTTTTCCAGGATGATATTGGATGGTATGATCGTAATCTTTCAACAGCTCGAGCCAACGTCGCTGCCGCATGTTGAGTTCCTTTTGGGTGAAGAAATATTTGAGGCTTTTATGATCTGTATAGATCTCCACTTTCTCCCCATACAGGTAGTGTCTCCAGATCTTCAACGCGAAAACTACTGCTGCCAACTCTAAATCATGAGTAGGATAATTCCTCTCATATTCTTTGAGTTGTCGCGAGGCATAGGCTATGACTTTCCCATGTTGCATGAGAACACATCCTAACCCTTTGCCTGAAGCATCACTGTAGATAACAAATCCATCCGAACCAGATGGTATTGTCAGAACAGGTGCCGAAATGAGTCTCCTCTTAAGCTCTTGAAAACTCTTCTCGCATTCCTCGCTCCATACGAATTTGATATCTTTCCGAGTCAGCTGAGTTAACGGGGTAGCGATTCGAGAAAACCCTTCCACGAATCTCCGATAATAACCAGCTAAGCCCAGAAAGCTACGTACTTCGGTCACCGTCTTTGGTTGCTCCCAACTTTGTATTGCTTCAATCTTTGCTGGGTCAACAGATACTCCATGTTTTGACACCACGTGCCCTAGGAAAGCTACTTCCTCTAGCCAGAACTCGCATTTCTTCAACTTAGCATATAACTTATTTTCACGCAGCCTTTGGAGTACCAGCTTCAAATGATGTTCATGATCTTCACGGCTTTTGGAATATATGAGGATGTCATCAATAAAGACAACAACGAACTGATCCAAATAATCCTTGAATACTCGGTTCATCATATCCATGAAAGCCGCAGGAGCATTAGTCAATCCAAAAGACATGACTAGGAACTCATAATGTCCGTACCGAGTTCTGAAGGCAGTCTTTGGAATATCCTCAGTTTTAACCTTCAGCTGATGATATCCAGAACGAAGATCGATCTTTGAAAAGAATTGTGCTCCTTGTAACTGGTCAAACAGGTCATCAATACGAGGTATCGGATACCTATTCTTAATAGTGACATGGTTTAATTCCCGGTAATCAATACAAAGTTGCATACTCCCGTCTTTCTTCTTTACAAATAAAACAGGAGCACCCCAAGGAGATGTACTAGGACGAATGAAACCGATTTCCAACAACTCTTGTAGTTGGACCTTTAACTCCTGAAGTTCAATAGGATCCATTCGATATGGGATTTTAGAAATGGGCTTTGTACCAGGTTCAAGATCAATAAAGAATTCAATTTCTCGTTCTGGGGGTAGACCGGGAAGTTCTTCAGGAAATACGTCAGGAAAGTCAATAACAACAGGAATATTATTCAAATTTGACGTGTCTTTATTCAAATCCATAACATGGGCTAAGAAAGCTTGACATCCGTTTTTTAATAAACGAATGGCTTTATGGCTTGATATAACAGTGATTGATTTTAATGGCTTAGTTGTTTGAATTCGTACAACAGGTTGGTTAGGAATATGAAAACTAACAACCTTACGAAAACAATCAATTTTGGCATGATGAGTAGTTAGCCAATCAATCCCTAAAATCACATCAAAAGCAAGTATCTTTAAAGAGATAAGGTCAACAGGTAAGGTGATGGTGCCAACTTGGATCACACAAGATTTATAAACAGTGGATGTGATGAAAGTTTCTCCTAACGGAGTCTCCACAGATAAATCAAAGTCTAACTTCTCCGGAGTCAAGTTTAAACGTTGAGCACAAGCAGGAGAGATAAAAGAATGGGTAGAACCGGTATCTAATAAGGTATAAACTTCGCATGAATTTATGATTAGCTTACCCGTGATCACCTCGTTTGGGTTCCTCGCATGTTGTCCAGTCACGACAAACGCTCTTCCAGGAACCGTTGACTTTATCTTTTCTGGGACAGCTTTTTGAGTCACCATCCCCGCCGGACTTGGTTTTGCTATAGTGCAATCTCGAGCGATATGTCCTTCCTTTCCACAATTATAACATACCTTAAACTGTTGTGGGCAGTTTGGGCTGATATGTCCTTCTTTTCCGCACTTATAGCATATAATCGGTGGTCGTTCTCCTCCCTTGGAACCAGTTGCTGCTGGTGCTGACGTCTTCGTATTGTCATTGTTGAATCTCCTCTTTTTAAAATCTCCTCCCGACTCGCTTCTTCTATTTTCATAGCCACGATTACCACCAGAGTGGTTGCCGTTCTTATCTGTATTTTTCTTTCTCCGCTGGTTATCATTGTTCTGATGACTGCTGTCACCGATATGATCCTGGTTGTGGTCCCTCAGTTGACCGTACTCATTATCTCGCTCTAATAATTGAGCCCTGTTGACAACATCTGAATAGAGAGAAAATTTATGAGAAATGAGATATTGGCGTATGCCAGGTTTCAAACCTCTCAAAAACATCCTCGTCATACGTTCCTCATTCTCCACCAAATGAGGTGCAAACCTGGACAACTCTGCAAACCTCGCCTCGTACTGAGACACCGTCATGTTATTCTGCTCCAGTCTAATAAACTCTACCTCCTTCATATGACGAATACTTTCAGGAAAGTACTTGTCATTGAACAGTTTCTGAAATGTCTCCCAAGACATGCTGAGTGCAGTTGGATGGGTACGCTTCACAGACTCCCACTAGTAATCTGTCTCGCCACGGAACATAAAGGTGGCGAATGGAACCTTCTGTTCCTCCGTGCATCCCAAGACATTGAATATCTTGGTAATTTGCTTGACCCACGTTTCCGCCATGATCGGATCCGGCTTTCCCTTAAATTCTGGTGGTCCCAATTCTTTGAACTGTTTGGCTGTGACAAACCATGAATTGCTATCATTTCCTCCTGTATTTTGAACACGAGTCTCCCTCGTCTGGTTTTGCATGAATTGCAAAAAACTTCTAAACATTCCATTATTCATCATCTGCTCATTGGTGTTGTTCACGGGAGGAACATTGCCAGCCTGTTGCACGTTCTCCTCGTTGGTAAGCACCGGTGTCTCCACGGTCTCATTTACTCCACTGTTAACATTCTCAGTCGACATTCTCAAATACTGCCATAAAACAAGGGTTAATTAAATAAATTAACAAATCATATAATACCCCTATATTATGACTGACCAATAAATAAGCTTAGGTAGGACAGACTAGCGAAGGATTTATTCGTCTCTCCCCTCCTAGTTCTATTCTCCGATCTCCGCCAGAGATCATATCCCTAAGCTCTGATACCAACTGTGACGCCCCCAAAATAGGTATACAACACCCATTCTGAGTCGCCAAAATACATGGTACAGAAACAACTACATCTTTATTATTACAACACAAGAACTGTGAGTTTAAATACAAATATTGTCATTTAGACAATATCCACACTCAAATAAGTCCTCATTACAATTATTGATACATTATTTCACAAAAATGGTGAGGACTACTAAAGTAACTTCTAGAACCATCATTCCATACCCCGACTAGTACTCGCTACATTCTCGCCTCCTGAGAAAAATGGAACAAAAAGGAAAAGGGTGAGCTCAACTAGCCCAGTAAAGAACATTATGACTAAGATAATACAGAACAAATTATCGTTAGTCTTCAACAAGGAAAAATCTAATAGAATACAATAGACAACAAGTTTTAAATCAATAACTGCAGCGGAAACAGCAAACCATTAGAAGAGTCAAGTAGAGAATGAGTTCTACTATCTTCTAAGATTTAAAAGTCCATCATCAATATTTTATCCCTGTAACAACAATCAATAACCATCTTTAATCAAATATTCATCTTTGCACTACAGGCCAAAGATATTCATTTGTATCACCAGTCGGTCATGTTCATCTCAACACCTGTTCATCTTTGCACTACGGGCCAAAGATATTCATCAGTTAATCATTCATCTTTGCACTACGGGCCAAAGATATTCAGTAATATCATCATTTAGGACTGAGGATGATGAAAAATATCTTAAAGAAAACGAATCCAGTGAAACAAAATAACAAATATTAAGGATTCGTATTTCGATTTATCCATGTCCAAAAATACCTTATAATTATTCATAGTGAAGTAGAATTCAAGAATGATCAAAACATGGATACAATCAAAGCTAGTACCCAGAATAGATATTTTGGACGAAAAGAAGAAAATTTTATTTTTTGGTGAATAGTAACTCGTGAATAGTAACTCGTGAATAGTAACTCATGAATAGTAACCCCGACGTGAAAAGTTCTAAATTTGATAAAAATTTCCAACCAATATTTCGGCATAATGATATTGAAGAAATAATATCATTTTTGAATAAAATAACATCCCTTACCTCGTAAAGACAGTACTTCTGGTCGGAATACCGGTATAAGGCTGAAAGACACTTGCTCTGATGAATAGAAACTCTCAAAGTATCTAAATACTCACAAAATACACTCAATAATCTAGAGAGAGAAAGAGAGAAAACTTGTTTCTGGTGTGATTTTCAATTCTAACTTAGCCCTCTATTTATAGGAAAATGTTAGCACGCCGAAGCAGACTTAACCTGCAACCTGATGGTTTTACCTGCTACTATTCCCACCCACCACATTTGAATAAAAATCTCAGCACATTTCTTCACCAACCAAGAGTGGGGCCCACCAATTCTAGAATTTTCTACCAAAATGATTAACTCCAAAAATTCAATAATTTCTAAACCAGTCATCTCGTAAAATTCATAATAAATCATACATTCATTTTTAACGGTTCAAAATTTGTGGACATATACTCAACTTATATATGTATAACATATCCAAAAATTATCACGATCCAACGGTCGGATTAAAAATTATAACCCCCGCAAAATATCTCAAAAACCCTGATTTTTAATACCTCCATTCCGATAAAAATACTGATAAAAACCTCAACATTAACTCCTTCATTTTTAACCACAAAAATATATCCCTCATTTATATCCACAAAAATAAATATTTCCTTATCATATGAATCAATAATTAATTATTCACAAATAATATTACAGAATCACATTTATGATAACCAGGCCGTTCCCAGGAAAGAGGGGGCTTTCCAATAAGGATTTCTCCTTACTGGCGCGCAATTAGATGACCAAACCTCTCCTTATACAGAACTTTCTAGACATTGCCAATAATGTTATCTAATAATATTATTCAAATAATATGAATTATTGATCTGATAATGGGAAATACTGTGTAGTGACAATTATTGAAACAACAGTAATATAAAATATCAACGCAGCAATTATTGAATCAATAAAATAAAATACTGAACAGTAATTACTGTAACCATTATTGAGTAGTGCCTTCTTACGTAAGAATCAATAATTGGTGCAATACAGTGTGCTACTGTGTAACAACGCGTATTACTGTGTTTTAACCACCGGGTATTCCAACAGTATTAACGGTAACAACTACGCCGTTATTAATAAACAACATATACTTGTCGTTTTCTTCATCCAATCGCTTTCCGTTATGGGGCCCACAAAAGACTGCGCCGTCGTACGAATATTCCCCGACAGGAAGAATATTCCACGACCAAACGAATATTCCCCGACAACAATGAATATTTTATAACCACCTGCTTATTTGAAATATTTGCGCATTTTACCCATAACTAACCTCATTAATCAATTTAACACTTACTATTTCAAAATAATAAATAGAGGGAATTTAAATTTTATTTATTAATAATTTGGGGTCTTACACATAAACATGGAAGGCTCTGGAGCCGGAACAGTTCTAGTATCCATTATGGGGGAGCAACATCCCGTCGCCGTTAAATTGCAGTTTGCCAACACCAACAACATAGCTGGGTATGAAGGCTGTATCATGGGGCTAAAACTTGCCCAATCAATGGGCATCAGACGGCTAACTATCTTTGGAGATTCCAAATTGGTAATCAGACAAACCACTGGAATCTATCACACCAAAGAGCTACATTTGCTGCCTTACCATCGGCAGGTTCTACAGATGGCTTCAGAGTTTGAAGAAATATCCTTCCTCCACATTCATCAGAATAGGAATGACTTTACGGATGCATTAACAACCTTGGCCTCCTTGATCAATAAACTTGACAAGGAAAACATGCCCACCACCACATTTGCCCAACAAAAGGCACCAGCCTATGGGAACTACATTGGAGAAGTATCGGATGAGCTAGCTCCAATCCAACACCCTTGGTATCAGCATATCAAGGAGTATCTGCGAGATGGATCTACACCCGCTGAGGTGAGTCAGGTTGAAAGAAAGCGGATCCATCGAATGGCTATGAAATTCTACCTGAGCGGAGATGCACTCTACAAAAGAGATGCGGGACTAGGTCTCCTCAGATGTCTGGACAAGGACCAAGCTCAGAGGCTTATAGATAAAATCCATGGTGGAGTATGTGGCCCACACATGAGCGACCCCCTACTTGTCAAGAAAATCCTAAGAACATGGCATTATTGGCTCTCTCTCAAAGCTGACTGTGATGATCACTTCAAGAGATGTTACCAATGCCAAATTCATGGGAATGCTATCCACGCCCCTCCTAGGGAGCTCCACAATATGAGTTCACCATGACCCTTCACAATGTGGAAAATGGATGTGATCGGGCCCATTGACCCCAAAGCCAGTAATGGTCATCGATTCATCTTCACCATGATAGACTACTTCATCAAGTGGGTAGAAGCAGCCTCCTTGCCCAAGGTTACTAAAGAAGTTATCATTGCTTTCATCAGAAATAATGTCATTTGTCGATATAGACAACTAGAGGTAATTGTGTCAGACAATGCTAAGAACCTCAACAACAAAATGATGGACGAGTTATGCAGTAAATTCTGTAATAACCCGATATTTTTAATATAAAATAAATAAGAAATTTTGCATATAAATTTTTTTTATTATTATTTTTCTTAATGATGAGAATAAGTGTCAGGAAATGTGCATGTATTTATGTGATAAATAAAATTTATTTATTTCATGAATAATTTCAAATAATTTTATTTTAGAATTTTTGATCATTATAAAATATATTCTTATAATAATTAATTCTATAGTAGAAATGTCTTTATTAATTATTTTTTATGAAAATATGATTTTTGTATTATTTAAATAATATATGAAATAATTATTAGAATTATTAGAATTATTATTTTATTATATGAATTTGTTCAGAATATTTAAGTTAATTATTTTAGCTTAATTATTGATGTTGTATATGAAAGATAAATCAGATATGGAATCCAAACCCTAAATTTGGGTATTGATCAAGGGATGAGAATAATAATATAATATTACTTATATTTTGATTTTTTAGTGCTATAAATATGTACTGTAAATGTGTACACGGATAATGGTTGGTCAATTATGGTAAATTATATCATGACCCTCATATCGTGTTATTAAACCCTAATTGTTAAACTCCGTTATGAGTTCGAGAATGTGTAGTAATTGTGTTATATGAATTTTATTGCGTATTATATAATTTCTGTAATTAGGAGAAACCTTAATTATTATTTGAAAGCCCTAATTTGCTAAAATTAGAAATCCTAATTATTATTTTTATAAATTATTATGATAATTAGGAAACCCTACTTGCTAATTTGGGAACCCTAATAATATTAAGGAACCCTAATTTAAAAACCCTAATTTTAAATTAGTGTATTTTAATTGAAATTTTATTACACTTTAATTTTAATTTTTCAAACCTTAGAAATTATTTGGGAAACTTTAAGATGTAAAATCTAGTGATTAAATCCTAGATTCAAGCACCTTGGACAAGAATACCCTTGAGATTTTAAGCAAAATTATTAAAATACCCTTTTTGTCCCATTAGTTGAATTATTGCTAGCAAATCTTCATCAAATCTTGGCAGCCACCCTACACTATCAACCTAGCAGCTAGATTAACATCACATGATCATCCATCACATACATGTCATACATGATTTCTAGATTTAAGAGAGAGAAAGTGCTCATTTTGGCCTAATTTGTTCACAAATACCTAGCCATACTCTCTCAAGACTAAACCTCTGAAATTCCCTTGCTAGATCAGTCCCCAACCAAGCCCCATGAACACCAGCAACAAATCAGAAACATAGAAGTCAGAATATGATCATAAAGAGGTAAAACCTAATTTAGAAATTTGATTTTTGATCTTGTGTTAGATGTTATGATTTATTGTTAAAACATGTTATTTGTAGTCCATATAGTTGATCTAGGTTAGTAGTTGTTAGATCCATAACATTAATATGCTCAAAATCATGTTTTTGAAAAATCTGATTTTTTTTTTATGGATTGTCTGACAACGAATGTTAGAGCCCATAGATTATTTTCTGTTTATTATTTTTGTTGTTTAAAACTTTAAATGTGTAATCTGTTATGTGCTCTTTGATCTAAAGGTGGTATCACAGTCTTTTAATGTCTAGACTTCAAGTTATACTCGGTCAAAGTTGGTTGACCGACCATGACCATGTATAAATCTGGGTAACCCAGAAAGCATTCTTTGTGTCTCACAATATTTGCATCGGTTAGATCTGTCAGTTTACAAGTGTTTTAATATTGTTGATATATCAAAATTGTAGTTGGTTATCTGGACTCTATATACATGCTTTTAAATCTCTAAAACACAACATAATATGGTCGTAATGATTGGTCAAACTAGACCATTTGATCACAGATGCACTTTCTGGAAATTTTCAGAAAACTCTATGAACTATGTTTCTGTCAGACTTTGACCGGACGAGATCTTCTTGTTGTGTTGTTGTTTTAGTGATGTTTTGTGATAGACGTGTAGTATTACATGTGGTCTACAACCTGAAACTTTTAGATCACAAAAATAGTACATGTGTTGCAAGTTATGGAAGCCCAAATTAAGACCCACGATCTGTTCTTCATTTCTAGGTAACCCAGAAATGAAGAACAACCTCTGACACGATTTTCTGAGGCTTAGATCTTTTAGCTTGATGATATTTAGACTTGAACTTTGCTTGATTAATGGACCTTGATAGATAATCTACCCAGCCCGACGTCTAGACCGACCATATCATCAACAGATTTCATGTTAGAAGGCCATCAATACCGTTGACCGACCATGACCGAAATTTCTGGGTAGCCCAGAAATAAGATGAACACGCCTGACAGCTAGTTCCAAGCTTAATAACTCTTGATAGTGATGATGTATGACCTGGATATTTGTTGTTTCATGCAGTGTTACATTAATACTACAAGATCTGACCATTAGCTAGCCTAGAAACATAGTAGACACTAAATTAAGCTTGGTCAAAGTAGGCTACTCGAAGCTAACTTTGAATGCCTGGGTTTCTCAAGAACACTTAAGGCGACACTTACTGTCGCCAAAGGGCTTTAGCGACAGACATAATAAAATTAATTAATTTAATTTCTAAAAATCATTTAAAAATAGTAAATAAATTTTGAAAATTTCAAAAATAGTTTTAAAAATTAATTTAAGTTATAAAAATTAACTTTTAATAATTTGGCATATTTTTCATAAATATTAATATTTATTTAGAAATTATTGGTATTTAAATTATTCAATAAATGCATTAAATAAATTAATTAAAAATGATTTTATTGTATTAAAAATTATTTTAAATAAATAATAAGGTATTTAATAATATTTTAAGTTATAAAACATAACTTTTAATATTTTAAGATAAGTTTCATTAATTATTAAATATTAATGATATTAGATTTATTTAGTAATTATATTAAATAAATTAATTAAAAATGATTTTAATATTATAAAAATTATTTTAAATAAAAATAAATAGTTTAAAAATATTTTAAGTTATAAAATATAACTTTTGATATTTAAAGGTAAATTTCATTTATAATTAAATATTAATGATATTAAGTTTATTTAATAATTATATTAAATAAATAGTTTAAAAATGGTTTTATTGAATTAAAAATCATTTAAAAAGAAAATAAATGAATTAAAAATATTTTAAGTTATAATTAATGACTTTTAATATTTTGATAAATAATAAATTAAAATTCTAATATTAATGGTAATTATTTAAAAATGATTTTAAATGTTTTAAAAATCATTTAAGGGTAATATTAATGTTTTAAAAATATTTTGAGTTATTATAAATAACTTTAATATTTTGACAATGGTTTCATTAATAGTTTAATATTAATTAAATATTAATAATAATAGAATTAATGAATATTTAAATCATTTAATAATGATTCTGATGTTTGAAAATTCATGATAAATTATAATAAATGTTTAAAAATTATTATAAGTCATTTTAAAAATAATATGACTGATATTTTTAGTTATTAAGCTACATGATAGAGTTTTAGACTCGATAAGTACCCGATAAAGCTGTCGGTACACCGAAATATTTTAGAAATTGATCTGAACTTAGATAATTTGACTTGATAAGTGTTTATTTGTGATTCAATGGTTGTTAAACATAAGTGACAATGTGATTAGATAAGGTGCAGACTGCAATAAGTAGTGCTATGCGTTACGATATATTATTCTAATCGAGCGAATGATCTTATTACTGATAGGTTGCTGTATAAAAGATTAATCTAAGTTGCGTATTTGTAAGCAGCAGCTCAGGCAAGTATCTGAACTATCCTTTACATTGTGCAAGTATCCTACCTTTGTATTTTTTTTATGCAATGGGCATGAGTAAGAATTATTTTAGAATTATATTATTACAGTACAGATTATTAACCCTATATTATATACGCTTATTGCTTATCAACATGTTAGTATATGGTAATTCAGATATATATTCTGTTCGTTAATTTTTATAAATGGTTATGCAAGTGTCCCCACTTGGATAATCATTGTATTTAATCACATGTTGGTACACCTTTGTCAATTACCCGTATATAAATATATGTTGAATTATAGATTATTATTGAACACGATAAAACTTTTGGTTTGGAACCCGACAAGTATGAACATCCCGTAAACAGGAAAACTTTTTATGCACCCAAGGTGGACAGAGTGAACGATACTATCGTTCTGGCATGTAGTATTAATCAATACAGGGCATAACGGGCTGATCACCCCCATGCCCGTAAGTTATGACGGTTTGTAGATGAATTTTTGCTAATCCTATTCGAAAATTGAAAACAATGTTCATAGTATGTCACCTAAACCCCAATTATAGTCATTACGTAGTTTCAAAAGTTTGATAGAGAGTTGTTATGTTATTATTATCGGTTCAGATTACTTCACAACTATTGACTTGTTGTAGAAGAGTAGTACAAAGAAAACATTTAACCCTTTCAGCTAATATTTATAATTGTTATTACTTGATGGGCACTCAAATGCTCACTCTTGCTTAAATTAAATGTTTTCAGTTAAGTATGATCAACTAGAAGGCTCAGGCAAGAACAAGGGGAAAGGAAAGCTGTTCGAATAAGATTTCTAATATGTGGTGTAATAATTATAGTTTATTAAGACAATGTTACTTATTATCTATGATGTAATGAATGTTTAAAGGTCTCGTACCTAGGAGTAAACTTTGATGCATGTAAATAAAGTTTGAATTTTATATTATTGTTATTATTATTATTCAGCTTATAGAAATGGTATCGTGAAGCACTGAGTTCGGGTTTCAAGTACTCGAATTTGGGGGCGTCACAGGTTGGTATCAAAGCTTTAGGGTTAGAAATCTTAGGTGGGATTGATCTTAGGCTATAACCTTAGGATAGAGGGAAATGTTGAAAATACAAATAACTCATATAGAGTTTAAAAAGGAGATGAATTAAATAAATTCATCGTTAAACAAAATAAAAGATAACTTTTATAAAACTATTGTTTGTTATGTGTATATTTTATATGCTAATCAGGATAATTTATGTGTGTAGATGTCTGGTGGAAAAGGCTTGTTATATGCTTATAGCATGAAGGAGGATCAAATCCATACACCCGAGCTAATATTGAAGTCAATAGCTGAAATAGAGGCTCACAATGAAACCAACTCGGATGAGGTGGTGGTATTGGAAAACGTAGTACCAGATCCGGAGATGTTGGAGTTGACAGATAGTGGTACAGACACTAAAGTTGAAGCTGATCAAGCATCAACGGAGGTGTAGGATCTGAGGAACAATGTTTCTTCTCTGGAAAAGCTGTGGAAAATAGAAAAGCTGCTAAATAGGCAACTGCGTCATGCATTAATAGAAACAATGGAAGAATAAGATAAGCTTAAAATCCAAATTGATCAGATGGGAGCCTCAACCAACACATCGCGTGTAGCTCCGAGTAAAAAGGGAAAAAGAAAGATAGAAGACCATGACATAGGAAAACCCGATAAGAAGAAAGGAAAAAGAATATGTTACCTTTGCGGTTATAAGGGACATACCACTCTGTATTGTCCTGACTATAAACCAGGAGCATGTTTTATCTGTGGGATAGAAGATCATCAGGCGAAAGGTTGTCCAAGAAAAAGGCGTAGTAAATAGGTAGTATAGGTTCTGTTGTGTAGGTCTGTTTAATGTAATAGATATGCTAAGTATGTCTGTGTAGTGTAATATTCCCAACTTATGTATTAGTCAAGGCTGTAAATCCCGACTTTTGTAGTCACAAAGGGATAGCTGATGTTTAAAGCATTATGTGCTATGTTATGTAAAATATTCGTTAAATGAATATGAATCTATGTTTGAGTAATGAACCAAGTTTAATATATATAACTTATATGATAAGATTTAGAATTGTGAGTTAAATTTATGATTTTATCAGTCAATGTCGCCAAGACGTCGAACTCGAAATCAAAGGGTAGAAGAATCTGTCAACAATGCTGATGGACTACAACAAGCAGACCCGATACAGAACTTCACAAATATGATAGCACAAGCTATGCAGCAAGGAATACCAGCCGCAGGGAACCAGCCAGACAATCGCTTGGCAAAATTTAAAGACTTCAAGGCAGTAGGACCACCAGAATTTAGGGGGTCAGTTGACCCTATAGAAGCCCAAACATGGATTAACGAGATAGAAAAGGCGTTCGTAATTACTAGGGTAGATGAGGGCAAAAAGTCCTCTTTTGCCACTTATATGATGAAGGGGAGGCTGACTTTTGGTAGGAGGCAAATCAAACGAGGGCAGGAAAAGGAGTAGTTACTTGGGCTAGGTTTAAAACTTTATTTTTTTGAAAGCTATCTCTCAGCTAGCATGCAAGCTAGGATGGAGGTAAAATTTCTGGAATTAAAGCAGGAAAACATGACTGTTGCGGAGTATGCCGCAAATTTTAATGAGTTGTCTAGGTTTGCTCCGCATCAAGTTGATACGGAGGCTAGGAAGGCAAGAAGGTTTGAGCTGGGCTTAAAACCCTGGCTCTACAACAAGGTGGCGGTGTTGCAGATCAATACTTTTGCAGTACTCATGGAAAATGCTATCATAGCTGAGGAGGGGAGTGAGGCCATGAGCCTTTACAATAAGGAGAAGAGGAACCAAAGCAAGGCTGGAGGAGCTGTGAAGGTGGAAGGTAATAGTGGAAATAGGGGTGAGAAAAGAAAGGGAAATTTTTCTGGGAATGTTCAGGTGAAGCAGGAAGGTGTGAAGAAACAGACGGTGTAGTGTAAGAATTGCGAGAAGAATCACTCTGGTGAGTGTCTGAAGGGTAAGTTTGTATGTTACAAGTGCGGGCAGGAGGGCCATATCTCTCCCAACTGCCCCAACCCAAGGATGAATAGTGGGTGTTTTCTATGTGGATCGACTAAACATAAGGTGAAGGATTGTCCAAAGAGGAAAATGGAGGCAGGGAGTGTAACCATGGGAAAAGGCAACGGGACTCTGGCAATCACAGGACCAACTTCAGCCAACAAACCAACTGCACGAGTCTTCAATATGACGGTCCAAGATACTGTGGCAGCTGGGAATGGAACTCCAGGTATTATTCGAATAACTTTTATTTTCGTGTATATATATTTGATTTTCCTATATATAGCAAATTATTTTATAAAGAAATTTTGAGGGAGGAATTTTAGTTCTTTTAGAAATCAAACTTCCGTTTAATGAGACAGACAAGATTTATGTTGAATAGATAAAATTTTGTTCGATCAATTATGATCGAGATCTATTTACAATGATTGCGTATGTTATGTACCCTTGTATGTATGAGTTTTAAAACGGTAATACCGGGGACGGAATCCTTATAAGGGAGGGTGAATGTAATAACCCGATATTTTCAATATAAAATAAATAAGAAATTTTGCATATAATTTTTTTTTTTTTCTTAATGATGAGAATAAGTGTCAGAAAATGTGCATGTATTTATGTGATAAATAAAATTTATTTATTTCATAAATAATTTCAAATAATTTTATTTTAGAATTTTTGATCATTATAAAATATATTCTTATAATAATTAATTCTATAGTAGAAATGTCTTTATTAATTATTTTTCATGAAAATATGATTTTTGTATTATTTAAATAATATATGAAATGATTATTGAAATTATTATAATTATTATTTTATTATATGAATTTGTTCAGAATATTTAAGTTAATTATTTTAGCTTAATTATTGATGTTGTATATGAAAGATAAATCAGATATGGAATACAAACCCTAAATTTGGGTATTGATCAAGGGATAAGAATAATAATATAATATTAATTATATTTTGATTTTTCAGTGCTATAAATATGTACTGTAAATGTGTAGACGGATAATGGTTGGTCAATTATGGTAAATTATATCATGACCCTCATATCGTGTTATTAAACCCTAATTGTTAAACTCCGTTATGAGTTCGAGAATGTGTAGTAATTGTATTATATGAATTTTGTTGCGTATTATATAATTTCTGTAATTAGGAGAAACCCTAATTATTATTTGAAAGCCCTAATTTGCTAAAATTAGAAATCCTAATTATTATTTTTATAAATTATTATGATAATTAGGAAACCCTAGTTGCTAATTTGGGAACCCTAATAATATTAAGGAACCCTAATTTAAAATCCCTAATTTTTTTTATTAAAAATCCTAATTTTAAATTAGTGTATTTTAATTGAAATTTTATTACACTTTAATTTTAATTTTTCAAACCTTAGAAATTATTTGGGAAACTTTAAGATGTAAAATCCACTACAAAAAAATGAGGCTTTAGCAACAACCGATTTTCGTTGTTAAAGGTGCCAAATTTCGTTGCAAAAAGATTTTGACGACGACTTTACTATCGTTACGTCTTTCGTTGCGCAATGAGCGTTGCTAATTGTTCTGCAACGAACGTTTTTTTTTCGTTGCAAAAAGTAATATATTTTGCAACGAAATTTGGCTTTCGTACAGAGACATCGATCCTTTAGCAACAAAATGTATTGTTACAGAATAACTAAAAATTCGTTACTAAAAAGCCTATTGTTGTAAAAGCCTGCTAATTGGCAACAAAATGAACTCTCTTTTTTTTCAACGGCCATACATTTTCGTTGCAATTGACACCATTTTGCAACGACATTTTTCGTTGCAGTAAATTATGAAAATTGTTGTGTAAGCTTACTTTCGTCGCGGAATGTAAACTTTTTAGCAACGATTTTCGTTGCTGAATATATTATTTGGCAACAACATTATGCTAAATCAGCAACGAAAACATTTGTTGCTGATTATTTTTCAATAGCAACGAAAGTCGTCGATTAGCAACGACATTATATGTTGCCGTTTCTTTATATGTGTAACGAAAGTTGATATGATTTACAACGATAAAAAATGTTGCCTTTTATGTTAGTATTAGCAACAATATCCTCTCCGTTGTTATTAGGTTAATTTTTCGTTGCCAAATATTATATTTTTAATGCCATTATCAACGAAAATTTGTTGCTAAATGTATAAAAAATTGTTGCTATATTATAACTTGTTCAATGCTTTGGTAACGAATTATATTGTTACCAAATCAAAATTTGACATTCTTTTTGTGTACCTGACTGGCTCAATGTCCCCATAGCAAATAATGGCAAAAATATAAAAAACTAAAATATTATTAACTTAATAAAATCATCCACTACATAATCATTCATTATCTTTACAATTAATCTTTCAAAGCTACCACAATTCTTCAATCAAAGTATATATCTACATATATAGAGAGACTACAGTTCATAATTTCATCCCTTGTCTTCCGTAAACGTAGCACGAAAATTTGATACCCAGTATTGTAAGGCAGGTTGTAGAAGCAGTCTTCCTGCACATATTTAAAAATAATAGCAAAGTCAGTAAAATAATAGCAAAGTCAAGAAAACGTGCTAAATTTACCCATACTGCATTATTCAATAACTTATTACAAATGGAAGATGAAAAGATCAACCTATTTTGATCACTAAAAGAAAATATATATAGAGCATAAAACGAAGGTCATCATTAGAACATATTTAATAAAGCTTTATCCTAGTCTGGATGGTGCTTCGACATATAGGACAGAGATGAATGTCTTGTCCACATTCACAATATGTCTGCAAATAAGAATGAAAAAGAAAACTTGAAAATACACTCTAGTCATATTCTCTAAAAATGAAAACCAAAAACCTTTTGACAATGATACAGCGAAGTGGTACAATTCGACACTGAGCTATTGGTAATTTTTTTATAGAGCATACTGGAGTTCTAATAGTTCTACAGCTGGTGTTTTTATATTGTGAAGTTGTTTACATTTCCTAGCACGTGAACCTTGGCAATTTAGAGCTTATTTCCTGCTTGGTTGATACAGAAAGTATATACCACAAAGAATCTTTTTTTACCAATTTCAGAATCCAGAAAGATAAAATTAGCTACAATAAGATTGTCCCAGCCCTGGAAAATCTTTATATGCGTATAAATAAAGTCAAATATGACTTTTTAGATGCAGGGAGAGGGAATAGAACATAGGAAAGCACAAAGTGCACTATTATTCAAACTTAACATTTTTTGTTCTCCAAATGGTGCGCCCAAAACCAACTTTGGTGAGTGCTATATATATAAACCAAAGGTGACTCTCAAGTGGTGCGCCTTTCCTAATATAGAAAATTTTAATGCAGCACCCCACCAGGTGAATGCAACAATATGGTGGATGGAGCTTATGGCTAGAATCTTTTAGGCTTAAAAGTGGCATGTGTGATATTGACATCAGGAGTCTTAAGAGTTCTAAATAATCAATCTTCCTATGATGTGATCCACCATATATACAAGTTTTCATACATTGGAAGACTTTGAGCACCTAACCAATTTGAAGATAGGGGATTTTTACAAGTGCTTGGCAGAGAAAAAAGCATGATGGGATTTGAATTTTAATTAATACATTTGTCAACGTTCAGCTAAAGTACTGAAAGCAAAACTAAAATATTATAATGATAAGGGACATTTAATTTGTTGTAGGAATGAGAAAAGACATGTTACAAGGCTAGGAGCGATCCGTCTATTGTGAGAACCTTATAAGAAAGATGAAAAAAGGGAAAATCATCGATGAAATGAAAAATATGAAAAGGACATAATAAAGGTAAGGAGGTACCGCTTTCACCAGACAGATAATAAATGAAATTACTTGTAATCTAATATAGCTCAAGTAAGAGCCATTGACCTCAAAAATATTTCTATTTGAATGCAGTTTACAATTTTTATCTGATTCATATGGCATATTCATATCAATATAAGTATATAACTAGATATGATAGATGTAGAAAGTGCTGAAACAATACTTAGGTACAATGTGTTCTAGAGTAAACTAAAAATGAGAAAATAACTGAAAAATAATTTGACCTTGGAATGAAAAAATTAGTCCTTTTCGCAGACCTCTCTAGCCAAACTTATTTGGCATGAAACTTAGAACTATGTATCTAGTTGCCAATTTCAAATTTCATTAAAAATGAGGTCTGCACTCGAGTTTACACTCAAGTAAAAGAAGGTATGAGAAAAGGAGACAGGCATTCACATCAATGATAGCCTAAAAGCATTTCTCGGACTACCAGCACATTATTTTGCTTTTCATTTCTCTTTGAAAATCAACTTCAAATTTCAAGACCTTAAAAATATATTTCTTTCATTAGATTAGTATTTCTTTTAGAACTGATAACACAGCCATGTTTCCAGCCGCAAACAACATATTTAAACACCATAAACAATTATATCAAATCCAAACTAACTTGAATTTTAAGTAGAACATAATTTAGTGCAGCTCCAACATATATATACATGTACATATAACACTTACTATACAATATGCATATTAATCTGAACTTCAAACTTAGTACACATTGGGATAGCTCAACCAGAAAATAGTTTTATATATTTAATTAATTAACTATTCCTTGTAGAATTGATTTCACATTCCATTTTCCAGCCCCATAGAGAGAGACCAAGAGAAATAATATCAAATTTGAATTAACAGGAATTTTGAGTACAACTGGTGCTCCCTGCACCTCCTACTTACATATATGTACACATAACACTTACTATATATGTAATGCATACCAATCTCAAATTCTAATTAACTTAAAAGCAATGGAATAGCCAACATTTTTGAACATTCACACCTTTGTTTCCGGATGATCACCGGACTATTCCAAACAGAGTCGGTAACCAATCAATGATATCAATCTCTGCATTTTGATGAGCTTTCAACATCTATTCAATGTAATCCACAAGCAACACAAATTTTCAATAGCTTTCATACTGATTCAACTTAAAACTAACACATTCTCATTTTTATGAACACAAATAAACCACAATTTACATACATAAAATCCTAAGTTATCCAAAATCCTAAGTTTCAAGATTGAAAATGCTTACTCGCCTGAAATTTCTGTCACTAGGGCAAGGGACAAGTTATCCAAAAGTTGATGCATTCCCATAACAGCTTCGAAGAACCTCCATAGACTTCTCCAAGGATTGTGCAAGCTCAGGGATAGATGTCCTACACACTGAAATATATCACAAAATAAAGAGTTCAGTTTTGGTTGTAAGATGTCCATTCATATATTTAGAATCTAATCATAATTCATAGTTAATGTCATCAATCCCAAAAAAAAGAACTGTCAACGGTCAAGCTAACTGTTGCTATCACTACTTATACATTTTAAGAATGGAGTGATGTGCAAAATTTAAGAAGCCTGTCAGGGCATATTTCCATTATAATTCCTTTTTTGTTATTGATAATGAATGTGCATTATAGTAAATACCAAAAAAGGAAGCAAAACCGGAGTAGAATTGACAAACTCTAATAGTAAAATAATTCACTGATAGTCCTTTTAAAAGATTTTCATCAGTTACGTAGCATACTATTAGAGATTTCTTTTCTTGGATAACTAGCATAATGTTAGAACTTCTAATTTAACACTAAATAATACCTCCCAAACTCGTACCTGAGTCTGGCCATCATCCCCAGTCACAATGTTTCCAACTGTTCGAAGTGCAGGAATGAGCACCGAAGGTGATCAATGACTGAAACACCAGTATACAAAATGAAATTAGACATAGATTTGTAAGAAAAGAAAATGGCTCAAATAAGGAATAGAAAAGACAAAGTGCCACATACAGGAGGAGCTCAACAAGACGTTGACAAACGCTCGCTTCAATAACAACTTGAATTTTGTCATTTGTACCATCAAAAAAATATGAGAGTGCCCAGCATGCATCTGTAAGCACCTCCTCATCATTTAAATGAACAAAGCGCTAGAGGGCAGGAAGTGCTGGCCTCGTCTGCCAAAATAATTTGAAATTTTTTTATTACACTCAAGCAATACTAGATAAATTGATTTTTTTAAGTCAAAAAGCTAAAAAATGTAGACCAATAAACAACCTGCTCAAAGGGAGGTTGTGGCTTGTCCCGACAAAAATTTGATAGAGTCCAGGTGGCATTTCTTAGCATTGAAAGCTTGGCATGTTCATTCAACTGAGCCAACAAAGGTATCAAAGCCCCATTTCTGAGGACAAGATCACGACAACGAGGGGAGTCACCAGCCACGTTTCCCAATGCCCACACAGCCTGCAAATTCAAAGAGGATTCAGTAAAACAATTGCCCGATTTGTAATTCCAATTGAGTAGGAACTAGGAAAGTGTAAATTTAAGTATGGGTCATTTTTTGAAAAGTTTACCTACTCACGGACATCATCACTAAGAGAGCCGAGAAGCTTCACAAAGATTGGAACAGCCCCGTGGTCTATAACCACTTTCGTATTTTCAGAAGTTCCGGAAGCAATATTAGTGAGTGCCCAAGCAGCCTCAAACTATAAGACAGTGCAAAATATTAATCACGAAAGTGATAAAATTACAAGTACAAAACTACACAAATAACACAGTATCTCAGCTTCAAACCTGGAGTTAGGGGAAATCTTCCCTCGTAAGAAACTCAACAAAATGTGGAACAACCCCAGACTGTATAACTTCCTCAATTGGAGGGCTTCGTTCTATTAATCAAAATTCAAGGATCATTTAATAGTATTATTAGAAAAAATAACAAAAAACAACCACAAAATCTCATATTCTTATACCTATAGAAAGAAAATTACGAAATTGAGTAGTAGCCTCCAGCTGCAAATTATTGTCACTTGACCACACCCCAGCAACCATAGAAGGAAGACTTTCTAACTGAAATTTCATCAACATAGGATTGTTTTGAAGACCACTTTTCATGGGGTGAAAATCCAAAATTCAAGCCACCAATGGTATTTATCACAATTGAGAACAAATACCCCTCAATTTTTAGTGGTTCATGATTTTGCAGCACCCTCATCTTCCAATTTTATTCACAAATTGCAGAGTGCATCTTAGCAAATATACCTTACTGCAACAAGGCAATAAGAGGATAATAATTTACCTCACTCAAATTCAATACTTTTACAGCAACATTAGATCAAATTATAAGACATTAGATCAAATTATAAGTAAAATATTAGAAAGAAACACATCTCAGCAAACCAATTATAATTAAACATGTTTCAAGATACACTACACATATATACCTGTCCAGCAGCAATTCGCAATAAAGTTCTCCTAATCCGGGAGTCATTATTTTCAGAAACCCCCATTTGAGCCCTCATTAGCTCCCCAACAGTCAATGGCCTCTTCCCCTTCCCCGGGTACGGACTACCCCCCAGAACCTGGACTCAAACCCAAACAGGAGCTAGATCGGAGCCTTAACGCCTTTTTCATTTTCGAAGCGGCAGTAGAAGTGACGGATCGGTGCTGCACCGATGGCGAGCTCGATAGCGATGACGGCGACGGAGATGGAGACCCACGGTCGGCGCTGTTGCTGGGAATGTATGTGAGGGGTTTGTCGGAGGATGTACGGAAGGCGGCGATGAAGATCTCGTAGGCGGTGTCACGGAGGTCGACGACGGAATAAAATAAAATTGAAAGTAGAGTAATATGAAGTGTTCGATGTATGATTACGTGAATAAATAAAATGATACTCCCTCATCTGTCACATAATAAACAACGTTCTAGTATAATTTTAGTGGTAAAATTTATTATTTTTAAATAAATAATTAAAATTTTTATATAAAATTTTTAAATTACGAAACTTGACATTACTAGTATATTATTTATAGTTTATATTATTATAAACTTGAATCGACTGCCGTTGGGAGTAAAAATTCACACATTTAATTTAGAAAAAATTACTGAACGTCATTTGAAATGGTGTTGAATTTTTGAATTTTTTTTTTGGCTAAAAATCAGAAAGGCAACCAACGCCACTTTAAAAAATATTTTTTCTAAAAACGAATTTAAAAAAATTATCTTAATTTTTTTTAAAACGATTTTATTTTTTTAAAAGATATTTTAAAAAAATAAAAATGTAATCTAATGCCAAACTAACCGGCATTGTAACTTTTTTTAAATTTTTTTATAAAATAAATTTGTAAAAAAGAAGAGTAAGATATAACATCACTTTAACTTACGTTAGAATTTTTTTTTTAATTTCTTTGATCTCTTATACTTGTTTACAAATATCAATATTTTTTTAATGTTTATTCTCTATCATCGGCGTTGGAAATGAAAGAGTATATAAGACTTCAGCTATAAAAAAATAAAAATAAAAATTTTATTGCCAATTAAACTGATGTTGCATCTTACTGTTCTTTTTTACAAATTCATTTTTTAAAAAAAAAATTAAATAAAATAGGGATAAAATTGATATTACATTAATATGGGTCAAACTAACTTATTAGGATGACTTATAAGTTATTTTTAAATAATTTTATTCTGTTTTAGTTCATAAAACATAATAAAATGTTCTTCATCTTTTATGTTTTCTCTTAGAACTGTTAGTATTATAATTTAATTTTATAATATATTTGGAAAAAATGTCAAAGGAGAACTAGGAATAGCTAGGGGTATACCATTACTATTTTTCTTTTAATATTTTATTTTTGGACTTAAAAATATGTTCATGATTTAAGTTACTCCCTCCGTCTAAGAATAAAAGTTCTTATTATTTTATGTAATCTCAAGTTAAATATTTACTTATATTAAATAATCTATTTTTTTACAATAATTTGTGCGTAATATCCTTAGTATTAAATGTCATATTTTTATTATTTACAAATATTTATATAATGTAAGACCCCAACTTTTATGAATAAAGATAAATTTTTTTATAAATACTATTTTTAAATATTAAGATGTGAATTTGAAATAATGTTATAGTTGTGGGTAATATTTATAAATTTTACAAAGTAAGCAAGTTGTTATAAAATATTCGATTGGTCGGGGAATATTCGTTTTAACAGGGAATATTGATGCTTAAGTGAGAAGTCACTCAGTTATACTTAATTATTATTACAATAATTAATGCATAATATCTCTCATATTATTGATTCAATTATTGTCACAATATCAATATTTTATATTATTAAATCAATAATTGAGACGACAAAGTTATTCATATTATTATTTACAATATTGACGATGTCTAGAAGTTCTGTCAAGGAGAGGTTAGATAATCTAATTGCGCGCCAATAGGGAGAAATTCTTATCGAAAAACCCCCTCTTTCCTGAGAACGACCTGGTTGTTAATATTGCGAATTATAATAATGATGAATAAATGTTGTTAAATCTTAAATCTCCACATTAAACTATATATATATATATATATGAGTCCGGATCAGGTTCGGACTCCCAGACCGGACCAAAATTCGAATTTTTTTTTTACTTTTTTTAAAACAACTAAAAAAATAAATAAATAATTATGGAATTGAAATTTTTTCATAATACAGTGTTTTTGATGTGATTTGGGTACGTATAACAAAATATGGTTGTACAGTCTGTGCAGACTGTACCACTATTTTTTGGTATAGGTATCCAAAACACGTCCAAAATATTGTATTATGGAAAAATTTCAGTTCCATAAAATATTAAAAAAAAAATTAGTTGTTTTAAAAAAAAATGGTCCGAATTTGATCAGGTCCGGACAAGACTAAAATACGGACCCCAAATTTTTTTTATTTTTTTTTAAAATAATTAAAAAAATAAATAAATTATGGAACTGGAATTTTTATATGTACAGACATGTTTTGTTATATGTATTCAAATCACATCAAAAATACTGTATTGTGTAAAAATTCCAGTTCCATAAAATATTAAACTTTTTTTAGTTAAAAAAAAAACTCCGTATTTTATAAATTTTGGGATCCCGGACTGGATCCGGACCCTATATATATATATATATATATATATATATATATATATATATATATATATATCATATAAATCTATCTTTAAAATTTATAAATTTATAAATATTTCATCTAAAATTTTCTTTAATGTTGAGATTTATTTAGTTAACTAATAAATTGAAATGGCTCAGTGGTAGCTTAATGACTCAATAACCCATAGGTCATAGGTTCGAAACTTAGGTGTGATATTTTTGCTTCTTATGTTATATTTTTTGTCTATTAGATAAATTCTATTACCATATATATATATATATATATATATATATATATATATATATATATATATATATATATACTTAAATCTCCACATTAAACTAAATATATATAAAGTAACTATGAATATTTATATAAACGTAACTATGAATATTTATAAATTTATCTGTAAATATTCATATAAATATTTATAAACAAATATTCATATAAATTTATCTTTAAAATTTATAAACAAATATTTATTTATAAATTTATAAATATTTCATCTAAAATTTATAAAATTTAGATATGAATATTTGTTTATATATATATATATATATATATATATATATATATATATATATATATATATATATTTATTTATATATAAAAATATTCATAGTTACTTTATATATATTTATTTTAATGTTGAAATTTGTTTAGTATTTTATTTAGTTTGATAAGAAATTTTGAAAAAAATATGTATATATCATATGTACACAGCATAGATTTGAACCCAAAACCTTTAGTTTGAAATATTGATCCAATGACCACCCGAGCATCTGGGCCTAATTGTTATTATTTTGTAAGGATTAGTATTTAGTACTATTATTATTATTATTATTATTATTATTATTATTATTATTATTCTTACTATTATTATTATTACTGTTATTGTTGTTATTATTATTATTATTATTATTATTATTAGTACCACCACCACCACCACTACTACGACCACTACTACTACCACTACTACCACTACCACTACTACTACCACTACTACCACTACCACTACCACCACTACTACCACCACCACCACCACCACCACCACCACCACTACTACTACTACTACTACTACTATTATTATTATTACTACTATTATTATTATTAGTATTATTATTATTATTATTATTATTACTCTTATTGTTATTATTATTATTATTACTATTATTATTATTATGACTGTTATTATTATTATTATTATTATTATTGTTATTATTAATACTATTATTATTATTTTTATTGTTATTATTATTATTATTATTATTACTATTATTGTTATTATTATTACTGTTATTGTTATTATTATTATTAGTAGTACTATTATTATTATTATTTTTATTATTATTATTATTATTATTATTATTATTATTATTATTATTATTATTATTATTATTATTATCTTAATTTAAGGCAACATTTTAATAGTCGTTGTAAAAAGTTGTATAAAATATGCAACGAAAATAAAAATTATTGCCAATGAATGTGATCCATATTAGGCAACGAAATATAGCAATAAAAAAACTTTCGTTGCCCACGATGAGGAGAAATCAAGTGGTTAGAAATTTTGCAACGAATTTCTAACGAATTTTATTTCCAAATTTTGCAACTACTTATGAATTTCGTTGCAAAAAATGAAAGCCGGATATAATCTGCAACAAAGGACAAGTTTCGTTGCTAAACATACACTTTTAGTAACGACTTATAAAGTCGTTGCTTGAAAAATCGTTGCTAAAGCTCCATTTTTAGTAACAAAAAAACTTTCGTTGCCCACGATGACGGGAAAGCAAGTGGTCAAAAATTTTGCAACGAATTTCTAACGAAATTTTTTCCTGCCAATGAATTAGCAACGAAATTTTGCAACGACTTATGAATTTCGTTGCAAAAAGTGAAAGCCGGACACAATCTGCAACGAAAGACAAATTTCGTTGCTAAACATATACTTTTAGCAACGACTTATAAAGTCGTTGCCCGAAAAATCGTTGCTAACGGCCCATTTTTTTGTAGTGATCTAGTGATTAAATCCTAGATTCAAGCACCTTGGACAAGAATACCCTTGAGATTATAAGCAAAATTACTAAAATACCCTTTTTGTCCCATTAGTTGAATTATTGCTAGCAAATCTTTATCAAATCTTGGCAGCCATCCTACCCTATCAACCTAGCAGCTAGATTAACATCACATGATCAGCCATCACATACATGCCATACATGATTTCTAGATTTAAGAGAGAGAAAGTGCTCATTTTGGCCTAATTTGTTCACAAATACCTAGCCATACTCTCTCAAGACCAAACCTCTGAAATTCCCTTGCTAGATCAGTCTCCAATCAAGCCCCACGAACACCAGCATCAAATCAGAAACATAGAAGTCAGAATTTGATCATAAGGAGGTAAAACCTAATTTAGAAATTTGATTTTTGATCTTGTGTTAGATGTTATGATTTATTGTTAAAACATGTTATTTGTAGTCCATATAGTTGATCTGGGTTAGTAGTTGTTAGATCCATAACATTAATATGCTCAAAATCATGTTTTTGAAAAATCTAAATTTTTTTATGGATTGTCTGACAACGAATGTCAGAGCCCATATATTATTTTCTGTTTATTATTTTTGTTGTTTAAAACTTTAAATGTGTAATCTGTTATGTGCTCTTTGATCTAAAGGTGGTATCACAGTCTTTTAATGTCTAGACTTCAAGTTATACTCGGTCAAAGTCGGTTGACCGACCATGACCATGTATAAATCTGGGTAACCCAGAAAGCATTCTTTGTGTCTCACAATATTTGCATCGTTTAGATCTGTCAGTTTATAAGTGTTTTAATATTGTTGATATATCAAAATTGTAGCTGGTTATCTGGACTCTATATACATGCTTTTAGATCTCTGAAACAGAACATAATATGGTCGTAATGACTGGTCAAACTAGACCATTTGATCACAGATGCACTTTCTGGAAATTTCCAGAAAACTCTATGAACTACGTTTCTGTCAGACTTTGACCGGACGAGATCTTCTTGTTGTGTTGTTGTTCTAGTGATGTTTTGTGATAGACGTGTAGTATTACATGTGGTCTACAACCTAAAACTTTTAGATCACAAAAATAGTACATGTGTTGCAAGTTATGGAAGCCCAAATTAAGACCCACGATCTGTTCTTCATTTCTGGGTAACCCAGAAATGAAGAACAGCCTCTGACACGATTTTCTGAGGCTTAGATCTTTTAGCTTGATGATGTTTAGACTTGAACTTTGCTTGATTAATGGACCTTGATAGATAATCTACCCAGCCCGACGTCTAGACCGACCATATCATCAACAGATTTCATGTTAGAAGGCCATCAATACCGTTGACCGGCCATGACTGAAATTTCTGGATAGCCCAGAAATAAGATGAACATGCCTGACAGCTAGTTCCAAGCTTAATAACTCTTGATAGTGATGATGTATGACCTGGATATTTGTTGTTTCATGCAGTGTTACATTAACACTACAAGATCTGACCATTAGCTAGCCCAGAAATATAGTAGACCCTAAATTAAGCTTGGTCAAAGTAGGCTACTCGAAGCTGACTTTGAATGCCTGGGTTTCTCAAGAACACCTAAGGCGACACTTACTGTCGCCAAAGGGTTTTAGCGACAGACATAATAAAATTAATTAATTTAATTTCTAAAAATCATTTAAAAATAGTAAATAAATTCTGAAAATTTCAAAAATAGTTTTAAAAATTATTTTAAGTTATAAAAATTAACTTTTAATAATTTGACATATTTTCATAAATATTAATATTTTTTTAGAAATTATTGGTATTTAAATTATTTAATAAATGCATTAAATAAATTAATTAAAAATGATATTATTGTATTAAAAATCATTTTAAATAAATAATAAGGTATTTAATAATATTTTAAGTTATAAAACATAACTTTTAATATTTTAAGATAAGTTTCATTAATTATTAAATATTAATGATATTAGATTTATTTAGTAATTATATTAAATAAATTAATTAAAAATGATTTTAATATTATAAAATTATTTTAAATGAAAATAAATAGTTTAAAAATATTTTAAGTTATAAAATATAACTTTTGATATTTAAAGGTAAATTTCATTTATAATTAAATATTAATAATATTAAGTTTATTTAATAATTATATTAAATAAATAGTTTAAAAATGGTTTTATTGAATTAAAAATCATTTAAAAAGGAAATAAATGAATTAAAAATATTTTAAATTATAATTAATGACTTTTAATATTTTGATAAATAATAAATTAAAATTCTACTATTAATGGTAATTATTTAAAAATAATTTTAAATGTTTTAAAAATTATTTAAGGGTAATATTAATGTTTTAAAAATATTTTGAGTTATTATAAATAACTTTAATATTTTGACAATGGTTTCATTAATAGTTTAATATTAATTAAATATTAATAATAATAGAATTAATGAATATTTAAATCATTTAATAATGATTCTGATGTTTGAAAATTCATGATAAATTATAATAAATGTTTAAAAATTATTATAAGTCATTTTAAAAATAATATGACTGATATTTTTAGTTATTAAGCTACATGATAGAGTTTTAGACTCGATAAGTACCCGATAAAGCTGTCGGTACACCGAAATATTTTAGAAATTGATCTGAACTTAGATAATTTGACTTGATAAGTGTTTATTTGTGATTCAATGGTTGTTAAACATAAGTGACAATGTGATTAGATAAGGTGCAGACTGCAATAAGTAGTGCTATGCGTTACGATATATTATTCTAATCGAACGAATGATCTTATTACTGATAGGTTGCTGTATAAAAGATTAATCTAAGTTGCGTATTTGTAAGCAGCAGCTCAGGCAAGTATCTGAACTATCATTTACATTGTGCAAGTATCCTACCTTTGTATTTCATTTATGCAATGGGCATGAGTAAGAATTGCTTTAGAATTATATTATTATAGTACAGATTATTAACCATATATTATATACGCTCATTGCTTATCAACATGTTAATATATGGTAATTCAGATATATATTCTGTTCGTTAATTTCTATAAATGGTTATACAAGTGTCCCCACTTGGATAATCATTGTATTTAATCACATGTTGGTACACCTTTGTCAATTACCCGCATATAAATATATGTTGAATTATAGATTATTGTTAAACAAGATAAAACTTTTGGTTTGGAACCCGACAAGTATGAACATCCCGTAAACGGGAAAACTTTTTATGCACCCAAGGTGGACAGAGTGAGCGATACTATCGTTCTGACATGTAGTATTGATCAATACAGGGCATAACGGGATGATCACCCCCGTGCCCGTAAGTTACGACGGTTTGTAGATGAATTTTTGCTAAACCTATTCAAAAATTGAAAACAATGTTCATAGTATGTCACCTAAACCCCAATTATAGTCATTACGTAGTTTCAAAAATTTGATAGAGAGTTGTTATGTTATTATTATCGGTTCAGATTACTTCACAACTATTGACTTGTTGTAGAAGAGTAGTACAAAGAAAATATTTAACCCTTTCAGCTAATATTTATAATTGTTATTACTTGCTGGGCACTCAAATGCTCACTCTTGCTTAAATTAAATATTTTTAGTTAAGTATGATCAACCAGAAGGCTCAGGCAAGAACAAGGGGAAAGGAAAGCTGTTCGAATGAGATTTCTAATATGTGGTGTAATAATTATAGTTTATTAAGACAATGTTACTTATTATCTATGATGTAATGAATGTTTAAAGGTCTCGTACCTGGGAGTAAACTTTGATGCATGTAAATAAAGTTTGAAATTTATATTATTGTTATTATTATTAGTATTATTCAGCCTATAGAAATAGTATCGTGAAGCACCGAGTTCGGGTTTCAAGTACCCGAATTTGGGGGCGTCACAAATTCCATATCAAACATCTCAACTCTGTCATCTACCGTCCAAAGATGAATGGTGCTGTTGAAGCGGCTAATAAGAATATCAAAAGATCATGCAAAAGATGTCCGCCAATCACAAAGGATGGCCTAATTTATTTCCTCTGACTCTATTAGCCTACAGAACATTCATGCACACTTCCGCTGGGGTAACCCCCTACTCATTAACCTATAGGATGGAAGCAGTGCTCCCCATAGAAGTGGAAATAGAATCCCTCAGAGTGTTGATAGACGCTGAGTTAGATGAAAACTAGTGGTTACAAGATAGGTATCACCAATTGTCTTTAATAGATGAGAGGTGAGCCGCTGCTATCTTCCATGGTCAGTTATACCAACAGAGGATCGCCAGATCCTACAACAGAAAAGTCCAGCTACGACAATTCAAACAACATGACCTGGTCTTAAAGAAGGTAATTGAAAACCAAGATCAGTCTAAGGGAAAATTCGCCCCAAACTGGGAAGGTGTAAGACCCCAAATTATTAATAAATGAAATTTAATTTCCTCTATTTATTATTCTGAAATAGTAAGAGTTGATTTGATTAATGTGGTTAGTTATGGGTAAAATGCGCAAATATTTTAAATAAGCAAGTGGTTATAAAATATTCATTGTTGTCGGGGAATATTTGTTTGGTCGTGGAATATTCTTGTTGTCGGAGAATATTCGTACGACGGCGTAGCCTTACGTGGGCCCCATAACAGAAAGCGATTGGATGAAGAAAACGACAAAAATAAGTTGTTTATAAATAACGGCGTAGTTGTTACCGTTAATACTGTTGGAATACCCGGTGGTTAAAACACGGTAATACGCGTAGCACACGGTATTGCACCAATTATTGATTCTTACGTAAGAAGGCACTACTCAATAATTGTTACAGTAATTACTGTTCAATATTGTATTTTATTGATTCAATAATTGCTGCGTTGATATTTTATATTACTGTTGTTTCAATAATTGTCACTACGCAGTATTTTTTATTATCGGAGCAATAATTCATATTATCTGAATAATATTATTAGATAACATTATTGGCAATGTCTAGAAAGTTCTGTTTAAGGAGAGGTTTGGTCATCTAATTGCGCGCCAATAAGGAGAAATCCTTATTGGAAAGCCCCCTCTTTCCTGGGAACTGCTTGGTTGCCAGTACTGTGGTTCTGTAATATTATTTGTGTATAATTAATTATTGATTTATATGATGAGGAAAATAGTGATTTTATGTGGATATAGATAGAGAAAAATTTTAATGTGACAATTGTTAAAAATTAATATTTTATCTTTTTCTGATAAAATAATTCATTTAAATATATTATTTTAATAATATATTGATGGTGGTATTTTTACAATGAATGTGGGATATATGAGTATATGAGGAGGAAGAGTATTTTTGTGGCATTAAATGATTAACACATGCTTTGTGTGTTGGTGGACATAATTCTTGACAGAAAATTTATTATTGACTGTAAAATCGCCCGTTTGTGAATTTTGGTCAATTTATGTTTAGAATTTGGAAAAACTTTCTTCTGCAAAGTTGTAGAGAATTGAATTTCCTATAAAAACTCGCGAGATTCGAATTTTCTGATAAAATGGCTATTTATTATGAATTATTGAAGTTCTGAAATAATTGATTTTTGGAAGTTTTATTTATTATTTTGAAGAAAAACGTTTTTTGGCATTTAAGTGGGCTAACATGTGATATAAATGGGCTGAGATCAGATGTCTAGAGGTGGGCTAAGAAAAATTTGATAAATATATTATTATTATATTAAATTTTTCTGTTTTGGTGTTCTAAGCATTTTCCTATAAATAGGGTGCTTAGGTTAGAATTGAAAATCACACCAGAAACACAAGTTTCTCTCTATTGCTCTCTCTATATCGAGCGTATTCTTGTGAGTATTTGATACTTTGAGTGTTGCTATACGGTGCAAGTTTCCTTCAGCACTATATCTAGTATTCCAGTTAGAAGTACCGTCTTTCCGAGGTAAGGGATGTTATTTCTTCTTAAATGATATTATTTTCTTCAATATCATTATGCCGAAGTATTGATATGAACTTTTTATCAAATTTGGAACTTTTCATGTCGGGGTTACTATTCATGAGTTACTATTCATGAGTTACTATTCACGAGTTACTATTCACGAGTTACTATTCACCGAAAAATGAAATTTCTTTCTTTTCGTCCAAATATCTATTCTGGATACTAGCTTTGATTGTATCCATGTTTTGATCATTCTTAAATTTTACTTCACTATGATAAGGTATTTTTGAACATGGATAAATCGAAATACGAATCCTTAATATTTGTTATTTTGCTTCACTGGGTTCGTTTTCTTTAAAATATTTTTTATCATCCTCAGTCTTAAATGATGATATAACTGAATATCTTTAGCCTGTAGTGCAAAGATGAATAATTTCTGATGAATATCTTTGGCCCGTAGTGCAAAGATGAACAGGTGTTGAGGTGAACATGACCAACTGATGGATATCTTTGGCCTGTAGTGTAAAGATGACTATTTGATTCAAGATATTTATTGATTGATGTTACAGGGATAAAATGTTGATGATGGGCTTTTAAATTCATAGATAATCGTAGATTTCATTCTCTACGTAACTTCTCTATGAATTATTATTTTCCGCTGCGAATATTGAATTAAAACTTGTTGTCTATTGTATTCTATTAAATTTTTCCCTGTTGAAGACTAACGATAATTTGTTGTATATTATCTTAGTCATAATATTCTTTACTGGGCTAGTTGAGCTCACCCTTTTCCTTGTTGTTCCATTTTCTTCTCAGGAGGTGAGAATGTAGCAGGTACTAGTCGGGGTATGGAATGAAGGTTCTAGGAAGTTATTTTAGTAGTCCTCACCATTTTTTTATAAAATATTATTCCAATAATTGTAATGAGGACTTATTTGAGTGTGGATATTGTCTAGATGACAATATTTGTATTTACACTCACAGTTTTTATGTTGTATTAGTAAAGTTGTAGTTGTTTCTATACCATGTTATTAACGACTCAGAATAGGTGTTGTATACCTGTTTTGGGGGCGTCACAGTTGGTATCAGAGCTTAGGGATATGATCTCTGGCGGAGATCGGGGAATAGAACTAGGAGGGGAGAGACGAGTAAATCCTTCGCTAGTGTGTCCTACCTAAGCTTATTTGTTGGTCGGTCATAATATAGGAATATTATGTGATTTGTTAATTTGTTAAATTAACCCTTGTTTTATGACAGTATTTGAGAATATCGACTGAGAATGTTAACAGTGGAGTAAATGAAACCGTGGAGACACCTGTACTCACCAACGAGGAGAACGTGCAACAGGCTGGCAATGTTCCTCCTGTGAACAACACCAATGAGCAGACGATGAACGATGAGATGTTTAGAAGCTTTTTGCGGTTCATGCAAAACCAGACGAAGGAGATTCCTGTTCAAAATATAGGAAGAAACAATGGCAACGCACAGCTGGTCACAGCCAAGCAGTTCAAAGAGTTGGGACCACCAGAATTCTGGGGAAAGCCAGATCCGATTAAGGCGGAGACATGGGTCAAGCAAATTACCAAGATATTTGATGTCTTGGGATGCACGGAGGAACAGAAGGTTCCATTCGCTACCTTTATGTTCCGTGGCGAAGCAGACTACTGGTGGGAATCTGTGAAGCGTACTCATCCAGCCGCACTCAGCATGTCTTGGGAGACATTTCAGAAACTATTCAATGACAAGTACTTTCCTGAAAGTATTCGTCATATGAAGGAGGTAGAGTTTATTAGACTGGAGCAGAATAACATGACGGTGTCCCAGTACGAGGCGAAGTTTCCAGAGTTGTCCAGGTTTGCACCTCATTTGGTGGAGAATGAGGAACGTATGACACGGATGTTTCTGAGAGGTTTGAAACCCGGCATACGCCAATATCTCATTTCTCATAAATTTTCTCTCTATTCAGATGTTGTCAACAGGGCTCAATTGTTGGAACGAGATAACGAGTACGGTCAACCGAGGGACCACAACCAGGATCATATCGGTGACAACAGTCATCAGAATAATGATAACCAGCGGAGAAAGAAAAGTACAGACAAGAACGGCAATCACTCTGGTGGTAATCGTGGCTATGAAAATAGAAGAAGCGAGTCGGGAGGAGATTTTAAAATGAGGAGATTCAAAAATGATAATACGAAGACGTCAGCACCGGCAGCAGCAACTGGTTCCAAGGGAGGAGAACGACCACCGGTCATATGCTATAAATGTGGAAAAGAGGGACATATCAGCCCAAACTGTCCACAACAGTTCAAGGTATGCTATAATTGTGGAAAGGAAGGACATATCGCTCGAGATTGTACAATAGCGAAACCAAGTTCAGCGGGGACGGTGACTCAAAAGGCTGCCCCAGAAAAGTCGAAGTCAACGGTTCCTGGAAGAGCGTTTGTCGTGACTGGTCAACATGCGAGGAACCCAAACGAGGTGATCAAGGGTAAGCTAATCATAAATTAATGTGAAGTTTATACCTTACTAGATACCGGTGCTACCCATTCATTTATTTCTCCTGCTTGTGCTCAACGTTTAAACTTGACTCCGGAGAAATTAGACTTTGATTTATCTGTGGAGACTCCGTTAGGGGAAACTTTCATCATATTCACTGTTTATAAATCTTGTTTGATCCAAGTTGGCACCATCACCTTACCTGTTGACCTTATCTCTTTAAAGATACTTGCATTTGACGTGATTTTAGGAATTGATTGGTTAACTACTCATCATGCCAAAATTGATTGTTTTCGTAAGGTGGTTAGTTTTCATATTCCTAATCAACCTGTTGTTCAAATTCAAGCAACAAAGCCATTAAAATCAATCACTGTCATATCAAGTCATAAAGCCATTCGTTTATTGAAAAACAGATGTCAAGCTTTCCTAGCCCATGTTATGGATTTGAATAAAGACACGTCAAATTTGAATAATATTCCTGTTGTTAGTAACTTTCCTGACGTATTTCCTGAAGAACTTCCCGGTCTACCCCCAGAACGTGAAGTTAAATTCTTCATTGATCTTGAACCTGGTACAAAGCCCATTTCTAAAACCCCATATCGAATGGCTCCTATTGAACTTCAGGAGTTAAAAGTCCAACTACAAGAGTTGTTGGACATCGGTTTCATTCGTCCTAGTACATCTCCTTGGGGTGCTCCTGTTTTATTTGTAAAGAAGAAAGACGGGAGTATGCGACTTTGTATCGATTACCGGGAATTAAACCATGTCACCATCAAGAATAGGTATCCGCTACCTCGTATTGATGACCTGTTTGACCAGTTACAAGGAGCACAATTCTTTTCAAAAATCGATCTTCGTTCTGGATATCATCAGCTGAAGGTTAAAACTGAGGATATTCCGAAGACTGCCTTTAGAACTCGGTACGAGCATTATGAATTCTTAGTCACGTCTTTCGGATTGACTAATGCTCCTGCGGCTTTCATGGCTATGATGAACCGAGTATTCAAGGATTATTTGGATCAGTTCGTTGTTGTCTTTATTGATGACATCCTCATATATTCCAAAAGCCGTGAAGATCATGAGCACCATTTGAAGCTGGTACTCCAAAGGCTGCGTGAAAACAAGCTATATGCTAAGTTGAAGAAATGCGAGTTCTGGCTTGAGGAAGTAGCATTCCTAGGGCACGTGGTGTCAAAACATGGAGTATCTGTGGACCCGGCGAAGATTGAAGCAATACAAAGCTGGGAGCAACCGAAGACGGTGACCGATGTACGTAGCTTTCTGGGCTTAGCTGGTTATTATCGGAGATTCGTAGAAGGGTTTTCTCGAATCGCTACCCCGTTAACTCAGCTGACTCGGAAGGATATCAAATTCGTATGGAGCGAAGAATGCGAGAAGAGTTTCCAAGAGCTTAAGAGGAGACTCATTTCGGCACCTGTTCTGACAATACCATCTGGTTCGGATGGATTTGTTATCTACAGCGATGCTTCAGGTAAAGGGTTAGGATGTATTCTCATGCAACGTGGGAAAGTGATAGCCTATGCCTCGCGACAACTTAAAGAATATGAGAGGAATTATCCTACTCATGATCTAGAGTTGGCAGCAGTCGTTTTTGCGCTAAAGATCTGGAGGCACTATCTATATGGGGAGAAAGTGGAGATATATTCAGACCATAAAAGCCTCAAATATTTCTTCACTCAGAAAGAACTTAACATGCGGCAACGACGTTAGCTCGAGCTGTTAAAAGATTACGACCACACTATTCAATACCATCCTGGAAAAGCAAACGTGGTAGCTGACGCGTTGAGTAGAAGATCATATGCAGGAACGAGTGCGATGATGTCAAGTATACGCATAGAACCAACTTTAATCGATAAAGTTAAAGTTGCTCAAGCTACAGACCCGGAGCTGATGCGTATGAAGAAGAAAGTGCAAGAAGGTGCTATTCCAGAAGCAAGAATCGATGAAGAAGGAATACTTCGAGTCCACTCCAGACTTTGTGTTCCTAACGATTCTGATTTAAAGTACAAGATCATGATGGAGGCACACAATACACCATTTGCAATCCATCCTGGAAGTACTAAAATGTATCGTGATCTTCGACATACATTTTGGTGGAACAATATGAAGAGAGAGATTGCAAAGTTTATCTCGAGGTGTTTAACTTGTCAACGTGTAAAGGCGGAGCATCAAGTACCAAAGGGTCCATTGCAACCACTTGAGATTCCGAAATGGAAGTGGGAACACATTACCATGGATTTTGTTACGGGTCTTCCCACGGTTTCTCAAGACATAAATGCTATTTGGGTTATAGTTGATAGATTAACCAAGTCTGCTCATTTCTTGCCGATACGGGAGACTTATTCCCTTGAACGTCTTGCTAATATGTACGTGAATAAGATTGTAAGGTTGCATGGCATGCCAGTATCCATAGTTTCGGATCGTGACCCGAGATTCACTTCAAGATTTTGGGTTAGCTTGCAAAAAGCTATGGGCACGGATTTACGGTTCAGTTCGGCATACCATCCTCAAACGGACGGGCAATCAGAGAGGACTATACAAACTCTTGAAGATCTATTAAGACTTTGTGTCCTCGATTTCAAAAGAAGTTGGGATAAGTACCTACCATTGGTGGAATTCTCCTACAACAACAGTTATCAGGCAAGTATAGATGTGGCTCCCTTTGAAGCATTGTATGGACGAAAGTGTCGCTCTCCAGTATGTTGGGATGAGGTGGGAGAAGCAACGTTGTTGAGACCAGAGTTGGTACGAATGACTACAGAGAAGATCCAAACGATGTTATTGAGTTAGAACCGGACGAGATAGCTGAAGACTTAACGTACGAGGAGGTACCTGTCAAGATCATGGATAAGAAGGAGAATGTCCTACGCACGAAGGTCATACCACAAGTTAAAGTTTTGTGGAGAAACCATGCTATTAAGGAAATGACCTGGGAGTTGGAAACGGAAATGAAAGCGAGGTATCCTCATCTTTTCGAAACACCAGGTACGTATGTTAATTTCGAGGACGAAATTTCATAAGGAGGGGAGGTTGTAAGACCCTAAATTATTAATAAATAAAATTTAATTTCCTCTATTTATTATTCTGAAATAGTAAGAGTTGATTTGATTAATGTGGTTAGTTATGGGTAAAATGCGCAAATATTTTAAATAAGCAAGTGGTTATAAAATATTCATTGTTGTCGGGGAATATTTGTTTGGTCGTGAAATATTCTTGTTGTCGGGGAATATTCGTACGACGGCGCAGCCTTGTGTGGGCCCCATAACAGAAAGCGATTGGATGAAGAAAACGACAAAAATAAGTTGTTTATAAATAACGGCGTAGTTGTTACCGTTAATACTGTTAGAATACCCGGTGGTTAAAACACGGTAATACGCGTAGCACACGGTATTGCACTAATTATTGATTCTTACTTAAGAAGGCACTACTCAATAATTGTTACAGTAATTACTGTTCAATATTATATTTTATTGATTCAATAATTGCTGCGTTGATATTTTATATTACTGTTGTTTCAATAATTATCACTACGCAGTATTTTTTATTATCGGAGCAATAATTCATATTATCTGAATAATATTATTAGATAACATTATTGGCAATGTCTAGAAAGTTCTGTCTAAGGAGAGGTTTGGTCATCTAATTGCGCGCCAGTAAGGAGAAATCCTTATTGGAAAGCCCCTTCTTTCCTGGGAACTGCCTGGTTGCCAGTACTGTGGTTCTGTAATATTATTTGTGTATAATTAATTATTTATTTATATGATGAGAAAAATAGTGATTTTATGTGGATATAGATAGAGAAAAATTTTAATGTGACAATTGTTGAAAATTAATATTTTATCTTTTTCTGATAAAATAATTCATTTAAATATATTATTTTAATAATATATTGATGGTGGTACTTTTATAATGAATGTGGGATATATGAGTATATGAGGAGGAAGAGTATATTTGTGGCATTAAATGGTTAACACATGTTTTGTGTGTTGGTGGATATAATTCTTGACAGAAAATTTATTATTGACTGTAAAATCGCCCGTTTGTGAATTTCGGTCAATTTCTGTTTAGAATTTGGAAAAACTTTCTTCTGCAAAGTTGTAGAGAATTGAATTTCCTATAAAAACTCGCGAGATTCGAATTTTCTGATAAAAGGGCTATTTATTATGAATTATTGAAGTTCTGAAGTTCTGAAATAATTGATTTTTGGAAGTTTTATTTATTATTTTGAAGAAAAACGTTTTTTGGCATTTAAGTGGGCTAACATGTGATATAAATGGGCTGAGATCAGATGTCTAGAGGTGGGCTAAGGAAAATTTGATAAATATATTATTATTATATTAAATTTTCTGCTTTGGTGTTCTAAGCATTTTCCTATAAATAGGGTGCATATGTTAGAATTGAAAATCACACCAGAAACACAAGTTTCTCTCTATTTCTCTCTCTATATCGAGCGTATTCTTGTGAGTATTTGATACTTTGAGTGTTGCTATACGGTGCAAGTTTCCTTCAGCACTATATCTAGTATTCCAGTCAGAAGTACCGTCTTTCCGAGGTAAGGGATGATATTTCTTCTTAAATGATATTATTTTCTTCAATATCATTATGCCGAAGTATTGATCTGAACTTTTTATCAAATTTGGAACTTTTCATGTCGGGGTTACTATTCATGAGTTACTATTCACGAGTTACTATTCACGAGTTACTATTCACCGAAAAATGAAATTTCCTTCTTTTCGTCCAAATATCTATTCTGGATACTAGCTTTGATTGTATCCATATTTTGATCATTCTTGAATTTTACTTCACTATGATAAGGTATTTTTGAACATGGATAAATCGAAATACGAATCCTTAATATTTGTTATTTTGCTTCACTGGGTTCGTTTTCTTTAAACTATTTTTCATCATCCTCAGTCTTAAATGATGATATAACTGAATATCTTTGGCCTGTAGTGCAAAGATGAATAATTTCTGATGAATATCTTTGGCTCGTAGTGCAAAGATGAACAGGTGTTGAGGTGAACATGACCAACTGATGGATATCTTTGGCCTGTAGTGCAAAGATGACTATTTGATTCAAGATATTTATTGATTGATGTTACAGGGATAAAATGTTGATGATGGGCTTTTAAATTCATAGATAATCGTAGATTTCATTCTCTACGTAACTTCTCTATGAATTATTATTTTCCGCTGCGAATATTGAATTAAAACTTGTTGTCTTTTGTATTCTATTAAATTTTTCCCAGTTGAAGACTAACGATAATTTGTTGTATATTATCTTAGTCATAATATTCTTTACTGGGCTAGTTGAGCTCACCCTTTTCCTTGTTGTTCCATTTTCTTCTCAGGAGGCGAGAATGTAGCAGGTACTAGTCGGGGTATGGAATGAAGGTTCTAGGAAGTTATTTTAGTAGTCCTCACCATTTTTTTTTGTAAAATATTGTTCCAATAATTGTAATGAGGACTTATTTGAGTGTGAATATTGTCTAGATGACAATATTTGTATTTACAGTCACAGTTTTTATGTTGTATTAATAAAGTTGTAGTTGTTTCTGTACCATGTTATTGACGACTCAGAATAGGTGTTGTATACCTGTTTTGGGGGCGTCACAGATGGCCCGTTTGTTGTCAAGGAGGCATTGATAGGAGGCGCTCTCAGATTACATGAGATGAATGACGATGAATTTTCGCAACTAATTAACTCGGATACCATGAAACGGTACTATGTCTGAGGTTACGATCAAGCAAACATCCTGGTTTTGGATCACCAAATCCCCTGCAAATTCAGGTTTTCTAAACCTATCGCTACATATATCCTCTTTTCACACCCATTTACCTCATCAGGGACAATCACACTTTCCAACCAGTAGCCTGGTTTTGGATCATTAGATCCTTTACTCAACTCCGTTTTCAAAACATTTCACATTTGCAGTTTTATCCCACCAGGGATAAAACTTTTCACCCCTTCAGGTTATCCCGCCAGGGATTAAACCTTTCCACTTTCAGTTTGTCCTGTACATGGGATTAAACTTTTCATCTGCAACCTATCCTGTACATGGGGTGAACTACGTCGACCTGATCTCCCCAATACACGGGTGTACGTAGACAGCCATCTTTATGGTCCGGTCTCACCACGAAAAAAAATAAAACAAAAACAAACACATCTCTACACCCTTTTTACCACATACAATGTTGAACCTTTTACACCAGGTTCGAACTACGCAGACCTGATCTCCTCTTCAATAGGAGTACGTAGGCAATCATTCATGGTTTGGTCTTACCCCCTACCAAAACACAAAAACTTGTCAGCGGTACAGGGATCATCTTTTAATACACCACACTTCATCGGCTTCAAACCAAAGGGATGTAACTACCTGGTCTCCCCACACTAATGGGAGAATCGGTGACCATCTAAGCTACGGTTGATTCCTCAAAGAGAAACACCAATCCATAAGAGATGGAATTACCTGGGCTCCCCCATACAAAGGAGTATCGGCGACCATCTGTGGTGCAGTCAACCTCAGAGAGGAAAGCCACACTCCTCTCCATACACCAGTCCCAAGACACCAAAGATGATAGGGAATACACATAGATCAACGAACCATTCTGAAAGATCCTGAGACATCTCAATGTCCATCCATCAAGGAGGAGTTCAGAATACATCCAAATCACAAGTGTAAGACCCCAACTTATTAATGAATAAAATCAAATTTTCTCTAAATATTATTGTGAATAATAAGGGGTTAATTTGATATAATACTTTGGTTATGGGTGAAATGTGCAAATTTTACAAAATAAGCAAGTGGTTATAAAATATTTATTTTTGGTCGGTGAATATTCGGTTGGTCGTGGAATATTCTTGCTGTCGGGGAATATTCGTACGACGACGCAGCCTTGTGTGGGCCCCATAACGGAAAGCGATTGGATGAAGAAAACGACAAGTATAAGTTGTTTATAAATAACAGCGTAGTTACCGTTAATACTGTTGGAATACCCGGTGGTTAAAATACAGTAGCACACGGTATTGCACCAATTATTGATTCTTACGTAAGAAGGCACTACTCAATAATTGTTACAGTAGTTATTATTCAATATTTTATTTTATTGATTCAATAATTGCTGCGTTGATATTTTATATTATTGTTGTTTCAATAATTATTGCTGCACAGTATTTTCATTTATCAGATCAATAATTCATATTATTTGAATAATATTATTAGATAACATTATTGGCAATGTCTAGAAAGTTCTGTCTAAGGAGAGGTTTGGTCATCTAATTGCGCGCCAGTAAGGAGAAATCCTTATTGGAAAGCCCCCTCTTTCCTGGGAACGGCCTGGTTGTCATAAATGTGATTCTGTAATATTATTTGTGAATAATTAATTATTGATTCATATGATAAGGAAATATTTATTTTTGTGGATATAAATGAGGGATATATTTTTGTGGTTAAAAATGAAGGAGTTACTGTTGAGGTTTTTGTCAGTATTTTTGTCGGAATGGAGGTATTAAAAATCAGGGTTTTTGAGATAGTTTGCGGGGGTTATAATTTTTAATCCGACCGTTGGATCGTTTGAGCAAGAGTGAGCATTTGAGTGCCCATCAAGTAATAACAATTATAAATATTAGCTGAAAGGGTTAAATGTTTTCTTTGTACTACTCTTCTACAACAAGTCAATAGTTGTGAAGTAATCTGAACCGATAATAATAACATAACAACTCTCTATCAAACTTTTGAAACTACGTAATGACTATAATTGGGGTTTAGGTGACATACTATGAACATTGTTTTCAATTTTCGAATAGGATTAGCAAAAATTCATCTACAAACCGTCATAACTTACGGGCATGGGGGTGATCAGCCCGTTATGCCCTGTATTGATTAATACTACATGCCAGAACGATAGTATCGTTCACTCTGTCCACCTTGGGTGCATAAAAAGTTTTCCTGTTTACGGGATGTTCATACTTGTCGGGTTCCAAACCAAAAGTTTTATCGTGTTCAATAATAATCTATAATTCAACATATATTTATATACGGGTAATTGACAAAGGTGTACCAACATGTGATTAAATACAATGATTATCCAAGTGGGGACACTTGCATAACCATTTATAAAAATTAACGAACAGAATATATATCTGAATTACCATATACTAACATGTTGATAAGCAATAAGCGTATATAATATAGGGTTAATAATCTGTACTGTAATAATATAATTCTAAAATAATTCTTACTCATGCCCATTGCATAAAAAAAATACAAAGGTAGGATACTTGCACAATGTAAAGGATAGTTCAGATACTTGCCTGAGCTGCTGCTTACAAATACGCAACTTAGATTAATCTTTTATACAGCAACCTATCAGTAATAAGATCATTCGCTCGATTAGAATAATATATCGTAACGCATAGCACTACTTATTGCAGTCTGCACCTTATCTAATCACATTGTCACTTATGTTTAACAACCATTGAATCACAAATAAACACTTATCAAGTCAAATTATCTAAGTTCAGATCAATTTCTAAAATATTTCGGTGTACCGACAGCTTTATCGGGTACTTATCGAGTCTAAAACTCTATCATGTAGCTTAATAACTAAAAATATCAGTCATATTATTTTTAAAATGACTTATAATAATTTTTAAATATTTATTATAATTTATCATGAATTTTCAAACATCAGAATCATTATTAAATGATTTAAATATTCATTAATTCTATTATTATTAATATTTAATTAATATTAAACTATTAATGAAACCATTGTCAAAATATTAAAGTTATTTATAATAACTCAAAATATTTTTAAAACATTAATATTACCCTTAAATGATTTTTAAAACATTTAAAATCATTTTTAAATAATTACCATTAATATTAGAATTTTAATTTATTATTTATCAAAATATTAAAAGTCATTAATTATAACTTAAAATATTTTTAATTCATTTATTTTCTTTTTAAATGATTTTTAATTCAATAAAACCATTTTTAAACTATTTATTTAATATAATTATTAAATAAACTTAATATCATTAATATTTAATTATAAATGAAATTTACCTTTAAATATCAAAAGTTATATTTTATAACTTAAAATATTTTTAAACTATTTATTTTTATTTAAAATAATTTTTATAATATTAAAATCATTTTTAATTAATTTATTTAATATAATTACTAAATAAATCTAATATCATTAATATTTAATAATTAATGAAACTTATCTTAAAATATTAAAAGTTATGTTTTATAACTTAAAATATTATTAAATACCTTATTATTTATTTAAAATAATTTTTAATACAATAAAATCATTTTTAATTAATTTATTTAATGCATTTATTGAATAATTTAAATACCAATAATTTCTAAATAAATATTAATATTTATGAAAAATATGCCAAATTATTAAAAGTTAATTTTTATAACTTAAATTAATTTTTAAAACTATTTTTGAAATTTTCAAAATTTATTTACTATTTTTAAATGATTTTTAGAAATTAAATTAATTAATTTTATTATGTCTGTCGCTAAAGCCCTTTGGCGACAGTAAGTGTCGCCTTAAGTGTTCTTGAGAAACCCTGGCATTCAAAGTTAGCTTCGAGTAGCCTACTTTGACCAAGCTTAATTTAGTGTCTACTATGTTTCTAGGCTAGCTAATGGTCAGATCTTGTAGTATTAATGTAACACTGCATGAAACAACAAATATCCAGGTCATACATCATCACTATCAAGAGTTATTAAGCTTGGAACTAGCTGTCAGGCGTGTTCATCTTATTTCTGGGCTACCCAGAAATTCCGGTCATGGTCGGTCAACGGTATTGATGGCCTTCTAACATGAAATCTGTTGATGATATGGTCGGTCTAGACGTCGGGCTGGGTAGATTATCTATCAAGGTCCATTAATCAAGCAAAGTTCAAGTCTAAATATCATCAAGCTAAAAGATCTAAGCCTCAGAAAATCGTGTCAGAGGTTGTTCTTCATTTCTGGGTTACCTAGAAATGAAGAACAGATCGTGGGTCTTAATTTGGGCTTCCATAACTTGCAACACATGTACTATTTTTGTGATCTAAAAGTTTCAGGTTGTAGACCACATGTAATACTACACATCTATCACAAAACATCACTAAAACAACAACACAACAAGAAGATCTCGTCCGGTCAAAGTCTGACAGAAACATAGTTCATAGAGTTTTCTGAAAATTTCCAGAAAGTGCATCTGTGATCAAATGGTCTAGTTTGACCAATCATTACGACCATATTATGTTGTGTTTTAGAGATTTAAAAGCATGTATATAGAGTCCAGATAACCAACTACAATTTTGATATATCAACAATATTAAAACACTTGTAAACTGACAGATCTAACCGATGCAAATATTGTGAGACACAAAGAATGCTTTCTGGGTTACCCAGATTTATACATGGTCATGGTCGGTCAACCAACTTTGACCGAGTATAACTTGAAGTCTAGACATTAAAAGACTGTGATACCACCTTTAGATCAAAGAGCACATAACAGATTACACATTTAAAGTTTTAAACAACAAAAATAATAAACAGAAAATAATCTATGGGCTCTAACATTCGTTGTCAGACAATCCATAAAAAAAAAATAAGATTTTTCAAAAACATGATTTTGAGCATATTAATGTTATGGATCTAACAACTACTAACCTAGATCAACTATATGGACTACAAATAACATGTTTTAACAATAAATCATAACATCTAACACAAGATCAAAAATCAAATTTCTAAATTAGGTTTTACCTCTTTATGATCATATTCTGACTTCTATGTTTCTGATTTGTTGCTGGTGTTCATGGGGCTTGGTTGGGGACTGATCTAGCAAGGGAATTTCAGAGGTTTAGTCTTGAGAGAGTATGGCTAGGTATTTGTGAACAAATTAGGCCAAAATGAGCACTTTCTCTCTCTTAAATCTAGAAATCATGTATGACATGTATGTGATGGATGATCATGTGATGTTAATCTAGCTGCTAGGTTGATAGTGTAGGGTGGCTGCCAAGATTTGATGAAGATTTGCTAGCAATAATTCAACTAATGGGACAAAAAGGGTATTTTAATAATTTTGCTTAAAATCTCAAGGGTATTCTTGTCCAAGGTGCTTGAATCTAGGATTTAATCACTAGATTTTACATCTTAAAGTTTCCCAAATAATTTCTAAGGTTTGAAAAATTAAAATTAAAGTGTAATAAAATTTCAATTAAAATACACTAATTTAAAATTAGGGTTTTTAAATTAGGGTTCCTTAATATTATTAGGGTTCCCAAATTAGCAAGTAGGGTTTCCTAATTATCATAATAATTTATAAAAATAATAATTAGGATTTCTAATTTTAGCAAATTAGGGCTTTCAAATAATAATTAAGGTTTCTCCTAATTACAGAAATTATATAATACGCAATAAAATTCATATAACATAATTACTACACATTCTCGAACTCATAACGGAGTTTAACAATTAGGGTTTAATAACACGATATGAGGGTCATGATATAATTTACCATAATTGACCAACCATTATCCGTGTACACATTTACAGTACATATTTATAGCACTAAAAAATCAAAATATAAGTAATATTATATTATTATTCTCATCCCTTGATCAATACCCAAATTTAGGGTTTGGATTCCATATCTGATTTATCTTTCATATACAACATCAATAATTAAGCTAAAATAATTAACTTAAATATTCTGAACAAATTCATATAATAAAATAATAATTATAATAATTCTAATAATTATTTCATATATTATTTAAATAATACAAAAATCATATTTTCATAAAAAATAATTAATAAAGACATTTCTACTATAGAATTAATTATTATAAGAATATATTTTATAATGATCAAAAATTCTAAAATAAAATTATTTGAAATTATTCATGAAATAAATAAATTTTATTTATCACATAAATACATGCACATTTCCTGACACTTATTCTCATCATTAAGAAAAATAATAATAAAAAAAATTTATATGCAAAATTTCTTATTTATTTTATATTAAAAATATCGGGTTATTACAGAATTTACTGCATAACTCGTCCATCATTTTGTTGTTGAGGTTCTTAGCATTGTCTGACACAATTACCTCTGGTTGTCTATATCGACAAATGATATTATTTCTGATGAAAGCAATGATAACTTCTTTAGTAACCTTGGGCAAGGAGGCTGCTTCTACCCACTTGATGAAGTAGTCTATCATGGTGAAGATGAATCGATGACCATTACTGGCTTTGGGGTCAATGGGCCCGATCACATCCATTTTCCACATTGTGAAGGGTCATGGTGAACTCATATTGTGGAGCTCCCTAGGAGGGGCGTGGATAGCATTCCCATGAATTTGGCATTGGTAACATCTCTTGAAGTGATCATCACAGTCAGCTTTGAGAGAGAGCCAATAATGCCATGTTCTTAGGATTTTCTTGACAAGTAGGGGGTCGCTCATGTGTGGGCCACATACTCCACCATGGATTTTATCTATAAGCCTCTGAGCTTGGTCCTTGTCCAGACATCTGAGGAGACCTAGTCCCGCATCTCTTTTGTAGAGTGCATCTCCGCTCAGGTAGAATTTCATAGCCATTCGATGGATCCGCTTTCTTTCAACCTGACTCGCCTCAGCGGGTGTAGATCCATCTCGCAGATACTCCTTGATATGCTGATACCAAGGGTGTTGGATTGGAGCTAGCTCATCCGATACTTCTCCAATGTAGTTCCCATAGGCTGGTGCCTTTTGTTGGGCAAATGTGGTGGTGGGCATGTTTTCCTTGTCAAGTTTATTGATCAAGGAGGCCAAGGTTGTTAATGCATCCGTAAAGTCATTCCTATTCTGATGAATGTGGAGGAAGGATATTTCTTCAAACTCTGAAGCCATCTGTAGAACCTGCCGATGGTAAGGCAGCAAATGTAGCTCTTTGGTGTGATAGATTCCAGTGATTTGTCTGATTACCAATTTGGAATCTCCAAAGATAGTTAGCCGTCTGATGCCCATTGATTGGGCAAGTTTTAGCCCCATGATACAGCCTTCATACCAGCTATGTTGTTGGTGTTGGCAAACTGCAATTTAACGGCGACGGGATGTTGCTCCCCCATAATGGATACTAGAACTGTTCCGGCTCCAGAGCCTTCCATGTTTATGTGTAAGACCCCAAATTATTAATAAATAAAATTTAAATTCCCTCTATTTATTATTTTGAAATAGTAAGTGTTAAATTGATTAATGAGGTTAGTTATGGGTAAAATACGCAAATATTTCAAATAAGCAGGTGGTTATAAAATATTCATTGTTGTCGGGGAATATTCGTTTGGTCGTGGAATATTCTTCCTGTCGGGGAATATTCGTACGACGGCGCAGTCTTTTGTGGGCCCCATAACGGAAAGCGATTGGATGAAGAAAACGACAAGTATATGTTGTTTATTAATAACGGCGTAGTTGTTACCGTTAATACTGTTGGAATACCCGGTGGTTAAAACACAGTAATACGCGTTGTTACACAGTAGCACACTGTATTGCACCAATTATTGATTCTTACGTAAGAAGGCACTACTCAATAATGGTTACAGTAATTACTGTTCAGTATTTTATTTTATTGATTCAATAATTGCTGCGTTGATATTTTATATTACTGTTGTTTCAATAATTGTCACTATACAGTATTTCCCATTATCAGATCAATAATTCATATTATTTGAATAATATTATTAGATAACATTATTGGCAATGTCTAGAAAGTTCTGTATAAGGAGAGGTTTGGTCATCTAATTGCGCGCCAGTAAGGAGAAATCCTTATTGGAAAGCCTCCTCTTTCCTGGGAACGGCCTGGTTGTCATAAATGTGATTCTGTAATATTATTTGTGAATAATTAATTATTGATTCATATGATAAGGAAATATTTATTTTTGTGGATATAAATGAGGGATATATTTTTGTGGTTAAAAATGAAGGAGTTAATGTTGAGGTTTTTATCAGTATTTTTATCGGAATGGAGGTATTAAAAATCAGGGTTTTTGAGATATTTTGCGGGGGTTATAATTTTTAATCCGACCGTTGGATCGTGATAATTTTTGGATATGTTATACATATATAAGTTGAGTATATGTCCACAAATTTTGAACCGTTAAAAATGAATGTATGATTTATTATGAATTTTACGAGATGACTGGTTCAGAAATTATTGAATTTTTGGAGTTAATCATTTTGGTAGAAAATTCTAGAATTGGTGGGCCCCACTCTTGGTTGGTGAAGAAATGTGCTGAGATTTTTATTCAAATGTGGTGGGTGGGAATAGTAGCAGGTAAAGCCATCAGGTTGCAGGTCAAACCTACCAAAATTTTCCTATAAATAGAGGGCTAAGTTAGAATTGAAAATCACACCAGAAACAAGTTTTCTCTCTTTCTCTCTCTAGATTATTGAGTGTATTTTGTGAGTATTTAGATACTTTGAGAGTTTCTATTCATCAGAGCAAGTTTCTTTCAGCCTTATACCGGTATTCCGACCAGAAGTACTGATATTTTGAGGTAAGGGATATTATTTTCTTCTTAAATGATATTATTTTCTTCAATATCACTATGCTGAAATATTGATATGAGTTTTTATCAAATTTGGAACTTTTTGTGTCGGGGGTTACTATTCACGTATACGGCACTATTCACGTATACGGCACTATTCACGAATACGACACTATTCACCGAAAAATAAAATTTTTCCTTTTTGTCCAAGATGTCTATTATGGTTACTATCTTTGATTGTATCCATGGTTTGATCTTTATTTTTGAATTCTGCTTCACAATTGATTATTATGAAGTATTATTGATCTTGGATAAACTGTTATACGAATCCCTAATATTTGTCCTTCTGTCTCACTGGATTCGTTCTCTTTAAGATATTTTTCATCATCCTCAGTCCTAAATGATGATATTACTGAATATCTTTGGCCTGTAGTGCAAAGATGTATAATTACTTGATGAATATCTTTGGCCTGTAGTGCAAAGATGAACAGGTGTTGAGATGAACATGACCGACTGATGATACAAATGAATATCTTTGGCCTGTAGTGCAAAGATGAATATTTGGTTAAAGATGATTATTAATTGATGTTACAGGGATAAAATATTGATGATGGACTTTTAAATCTTAGAAGATAGTAGAATTCTTTCTCTACTTGACTCTTCTAATGGTTTGCTGTTTCCGCTGCAGTTGTTGATCTAAAACTTGTTGTCGATTATATTTTATCAGATTTTTCCCTGTTGAAGACTAACGATAATTTGTTGTATATTATCTTAGTCATAATATTCTTTACTGGGCTAGTTGAGCTCACCCTTTTCGTTTTTGTTCCATTTTTCTTCTCAGGAGGTGAGGACATAGCAGGATCTAGTCGGGGTATGGAGTGATGGTTCTAGAAAGATGTATTAGCAGTCCTCACTATTTCTGTAAAATAGTGTTTGAATAATTGTAATGAGGATTTATTTGAGTGTGGATATTGTCTAGAAGACAATATTTGTATTTAAACTCACAGTATGTGTTGTCGTATTTTGCACGACAATTGTATTATTGAAGTTGTAGTTTGCTTTCTGTACCATGTATTTGGCGACTCAAAATGGGTGTTGTATACCTATTTTGGGGGCGTCACAGTTGGTATCAGAGCTTAGGGATATGATCCCTGGCTGAGATGTGAGACAAGAACTAGGAGGGGAGAGACGGGGAATTCCTTCGCTAGTATGACCTAACTAAGTTTATTTGGTGTCTATTTGGTCGGTCAGAGTATAGGGATAATATATGATATGACTATTAACCCTTGTTTTATGGCAGTATTTAAGAATGGCAGCTGAGAACGTTAATAATGGAGTAAATCAGACCGTGGAGACACCTTTGATCACTACCCAGGGGAACGTGCAACAGGAAGGCAATATTCCTCCTGTAAACAGCGTTACCGAGCAAACGATGAATGATGGAATGTTTAGGAGCTTTTTGCAGTTCATGCAAAATCAGACGAGGGAGACTCGTGTGGAGAATACGGGTGGAAATGATAACAACGCGCGGTTTGTCACAGCTAAGCAGTTCAAAGAATTGGGACCACCAGAATTTAAGGGAAAGCCAGATCCGATCATGGCGAAAACGTGGGTCAAGCAAATTACCAAGATATTTGATGTCTTGGGATGCACGGAGGAACAGAAGGTTCCATTCACCACATTTATGTTCCGCGGTGAGGCAGACTACTGGTGGGAGTCTGTGAAGCGTACCCAACCTGACGCACTCAACATGTCCTGGGAAACATTTCAAAAACTGTTCAATGACAAGTACTTTCCTGAAAGTATTCGTCATATGAAAGAGGTTGAGTTTATTAGACTGGAACAAAACAACATGACGGTGTCCCAGTACGAGGCGAAGTTTGCAGAGTTATCCAGGTTTGCACCTCATTTGGTCGAAAATGAGGAACGAATGACAAGGATGTTTCTGAGAGGTCTAAAACCCGAGATTCGGCAATATCTTATCTCTCATAAATTTTCTTTATATTCAGATGTTGTAAACAGGGCTCAATTATTAGAGCGAGATAATGAGTATGTGCAACCGAGGGACCACAACCAGGGTCATACCGGTGGCGGCAGTCATCGAAACAATGAAAACCAGCAGGGAGGAAAACATTCGGACAAAAGCGGTAACCACTCTGGTGGTAATCGTGGTCGTGATAATAGAAGGAGCGAGTCGGGAGGAGATTTCAAGAAGAGAAGGTACAACAATGATAACGTGAAGACGTCAGCGCAAACATCAACTGTTTCTAGGGGAGGAGAACGACCACCGGTCGTATGTTACAAATGTGGAAAAGAGGGACATATCAGCCCAAACTGCCCACAACAATCCAAGGTATGTTATAACTGTGGAAAGGAAGGTCATATAGCTCGAGAGTGTTCTGTAGCAAAACCAAGTTCAGCGGGGATGGTGACTCCAAAAGTTATCCCGGATAAGTCGAAATCAGCGGTTCCTGGAAGGGCGTTTGTCGTGACTGGCCAAAACGCGAGAAACCCGAACGAGGTGATCACGGGTAAGCTAATCTTGAATTCTTGCGAAGTTTATACTTTACTAGATACCGGTTCTACCCATTCTTTTATCTCTCCTGCTTGTGCTCAACGTTTAAACTTAACTCCGGAGAAATTGGACTTTAACTTATCTATTGAAACTCCGTTGGGTGAAACCTTCGTTACATCTACAGTTTATAAATCTTGCATGATCCAAGTTGGCACTATCACATTACCTGTATATCTTATCTCTTTAAAGATACTTGCTTTTGATGTGATTTTAGGAATTGATTGGTTAACCACTCATCATGCTAAAATTGATTGTTTTCGTAAGGTTGTTAGTTTTCATATTCCTAACCAACCTGTCATACGAATTCAAACTACTAAACCACTAAAATCAGTCACTGTCATATCAAGCCACAAAGCTATTCGTTTATTAAAAACGGATGTCAAGCTTTCTTAGCCCATGTTATGGATTTGAACAAAGACAAGTCAGATTTGAATAATATTTCTATTGTTAGAGAATTTTCCGATGTATTTCCTGAAGAACTTCCCGGTCTACCCCCGGAACGAGAAATTAAATTCTTTATTGACCTTGAACCCGGTACAAAGCCCATTTCTAAAACCCCATATCGAATGGATCCTATTGAACTTCAGGAGTTAAAAGTCCAACTACAGGAGTTGTTGGACATCGGTTTTATTCGTCCTAGTACGTCTCCTTGGGGTGCTCCTGTTTTATTCGTAAAGAAGAAAGACGGGAGTATGCGACTTTGTATTGACTATCGAGAATTGAACCATGTCACCATCAAGAATAGGTATCCGCTACCTCGCATTGATGACCTGTTTGACCAGTTGCAAGGAGCACAATTCTTTTCAAAGATCGATCTTCGTTCTGGATATCATCAGCTGAAGATTAAAACTGAGGATATTCCAAAGATTGCCTTCAGAACTCGGTACGGGCATTATGAATTCTTAGTAATGTCTTTTGGATTGACTAATGCTCCTGCTGCCTTCATGGATATGATGAACCGTGTATTCAGAGAATATTTGGATCAGTTCGTTGTTGTCTTTATTGATGACATCCTCATCTATTCCAAAAGCCGTGAAGATCATGAGCGCCATTTGAAGCTGGTACTGCAAAGGCTTCGTGAAAACAAGCTATATGCCAAACTGAAGAAATGCGAGTTCTGGCTTGAGGAAGTAGCATTCCTTGGGCACGTGGTGTCAAAACATGGAGTATCTGTCGACCCGGCGAAGATTGAAGCCATACAAAGTTGGGAGCAACCGAAGTCGGTAACCGAAGTACGTAGCTTTCTGGGCTTAGCTGGTTATTATCGGAGATTTGTGGAAGGATTTTCTCGAATCGCTACTCCGTTAACTCAGCTGACTCGGAAAGATACAAAATTCGTATGGAGTGAGGAATGCGAGAAGAGTTTCCAAGAACTCAAGAGGAGACTCATTTCGGCACCTGTTCTGACAATACCATCTGGTTCGGATGGATTTGTTATCTACAGCGATGCTTCAGGCAAAGGGTTAGGATGTGTTCTCATGCAACATGGGAAAGTCATAGCCTATGCCTCACGACAACTCAAAGAATATGAGAGGAATTATCCTACTCATGATTTGGAGTTGGCAGCAGTCGTTTTTGCGTTGAAGATCTGGAGACACTACCTTTATGGGGAGAAAGTGGAGATCTATACAGATCATAAAAGCCTCAAATATTTCTTCACCCAAAAGGAACTCAACATGCGGCAGCGACGTTGGCTTGAGCTGTTGAAAGATTACGATCATACCATCCAATATCATCCTGGAAAAGCAAACGTAGTAGCTGACGCATTGAGTAGAAGATCATATGCGGGTACGAGTGCAATGTTTTTAACACAAAGGCCCATTTTGTATGACTTGCAAAGGATGGAGATAGAGATGAAGGCTCCAAGTACCCACATGATGATATCAAATATACGAGTAGAACCGACTTTAATCGATAAAGTTAAAGCTGCTCAAGCTACGGATATAGAGCTGATGCGTATGAAGAAGAAAGTGCAAGAAGGTGCTATTCCAGAAGCAAGAATCGATGAAGAAGGAATACTTCGAGTCAACTCCAGACTTTGTGTTCCTAACGATTTTGACTTGAAGCATAGAATAATGATGGAGGCACACAACACACCGTTTGCAATCCATCCTGGGAGTACCAAAATGTATCACGATCTTCGACATACATTTTGGTGGAGCAATATGAAAAGAGAGATCGCGGAGTTTATCTCGAGATGTTTAACTTGTCAACGTGTAAAAGCGGAGCATCAAGTACCAAAGGGTCCATTGCAACCACTTGAGATTCCGAAATGGAAGTGGGAACACATTACTATGGATTTTGTTACAGGTCTTCCCAAGGTTTCTCAAGGCATAGATGCGATTTGGGTTATTGTTGATAGATTAACCAAGTCCGCTCATTTCTTGCCGATACGTGAGACTTATTCCCTTGAACGTCTTGCTAGTATGTACGTGAACGAGATTGTGAGATTGCATGGCATGCCAGTATCCATAGTTTCGGATCGTGACCCAAGATTCACTTCACGATTTTGGGTTAGCTTGCAGAAAGCTATGGGCACGGATTTACGATTCAGTTCGGCATACCATCCTCAAACGGACGGACAATCAGAGAGGACTATTCAAACTCTTGAAGATCTATTAAGACTTTGTGTCCTAGATCTCAAAGGGAGTTGGGATAAGTACCTACCATTGGTGGAATTCTCCTACAACAACAGTTATCAGGCGAGCATAGGTGTGGCTCCATTTGAGGCGTTGTATGGAAGAAAATGTCGTTCTCCAGTATGCTGGGACGAGGTGGGTGAAGCAACATTGTTGGGACCAGAATTGGTACGCATTACTACAGAGAAGATCCAAACGATTCGACAACGTATACAAACGGCACAGGATCGACAAAAGAGTTATGCGGATCTTCATCGGAAGGACGTGGAATTTAATATTGGGGATCATGTATTGTTACGTGTTGCACCATGGAAGGGAGTTACAAGATTTGGGAAGAGAGGAAAGCTCAATCCAAGATTTGTTGGTCCATTTGAGATTCTTGAGCGAATAGGAAATGTGGCATATAGACTCGCATTACCTCCAAGCATGTCTCGTGTTCATAATGTTTTTCACATATCTATGCTTCGTAAATATGTTAAAGACCCGAACCACATTATTGAGTTAGAACCAGACGAGATAGCTGAAGATTTAACGTACGAGGAGGTACCTGTTAAGATCTTGGATAGGAAAGAGCATGTCCTACGCACGAAGGTTATACCACAAGTTAAGGTTTTGTGGAGAAACCATGCTATTGAAGAAATGACCTGGGAGTTGGAATCAGAAATGAAAGCGAGGTATCCTCACCTTTTTGAAACATCAGGTACGTACGTCAATTTCGAGGACGAAATTTCATAAGGAGGGGAGGTTGTAAGACCCCAACTTATTAATGAATAAAATCAAATTTTCTCTAAATATTATTTTGAATAATAAGGGGTTAATTTGATATAATACTTTGGTTATGGGTGAAATGTGCAAATTTTGCAAAATAAGCAAGTGGTTATAAAATATTTATTTTTGGTCGGTGAATATTCGGTTGGTCGTGGAATATTCTTGCTGTCGGGGAATATTCGTACGACGACGCAGCCTTGTGTGGGCCCCATAACGGAAAGCGATTGGATGAAGAAAACAACAAGTATAAGTTGTTTATAAATAACAGCGTAGTTACCGTTAATACTGTTGGAATACCCGGTGGTTAAAATACAGTAGCACACGGTATTGCACCAATTATTGATTCTTACGTAAGAAGGCACTACTCAATAATTGTTACAGTAGTTATTATTCAATATTTTATTTTATTGATTCAATAATTGCTGCGTTGATATTTTATATTATTGTTGTTTCAATAATTGTTGCTGCACAGTATTTTCATTTATCAGATCAATAATTCATATTATTTGAATAATATTATTAGATAACATTATTGGCAATGTCTAGAAAGTTCTGTCTAAGGAGAGGTTTGGTCATCTAATTGCGCGCCAGTAAGGAGAAATCCTTATTGGAAAGCCCCCTCTTTCCTGGGAACGGCCTGGTTGTCATAAATGTGATTCTGTAATATTATTTGTGAATAATTAATTATTGATTCATATGATAAGGAAATATTTATTTTATGTGGATATAAATGAGGGATATATTTTGTGGTTAAAAATGAAGGAGTTAATGTTGAGGTTTTTATCAGTATTTTTGTCGGAATGGAGGTATTAAAAATCAGGGTTTTTGAGATATTTTGCGGGGGTTATAATTTTTAATCCGACCGTTGGATCGTGGTAATTTTTGGATATGTTATACATATATAAGTTGAGTATATGTCCACAAATTTTGAACCGTTAAAAATGAACGTATGATTTATTATGAATTTTACAAGATGACTGGTTCAGAAATTGTTGAATTTTCGGAGTTTATCATTTTGGTGGAAAATTCTAGAATTGGTGGGCCCCACTTGTGGTTGGTGAAGAAATGTGCTGAATTATATTTCAAATGTGGTGGGTGGGAATAGTAGCAGGTAAAGCCATCAGGTTGCAGGTCAAACCTACCAAAATTTTCCTATAAATAGAGGGCTAAGTTAGAATTGAAAATCACACCAGAAACAAGTTTTCTCTCTTTCTCTCTCTAGATTATTGAGTGTATTTTGTGAGTATTTAGATACTTTGAGAGTTTCTATTCATCAGAGCAAGTTTCTTTCAGCCTTATACCGGTATTCCGACCAGAAGTACTGATATTTTGAGGTAAGGGATATTATTTTCTTCTTAAATGATATTATTTTCTTCAATATCATTATGCTGAAATATTGATATGAGTTTTTATCAAATTTGGAACTTTTTGTGTCGGGGTTACTATTCACGTATACGGCACTATTCACGTATACGGCACTATTCACGAATACGGCACTATTCACCGAAAAATAAAATTTTTCCTTTTTGTCCAAGATGTCTATTATGGTTACTATCTTTGATTGTATCCATGTTTTGATCTTTATTTTTGAATTCTGCTTCACAATTGATTATTATGAAGTATTATTGATCTTGGATAAACTGTTATACGAATCCCTAATATTTGTCCTTCTGTCTCACTGGATTCGTTCTCTTTAAGATATTTTTCATCATCCTCAGTCCTAAATGATGATATTACTGAATATCTTTGGCCTGTAGTGCAAAGATGTATAATTACTTGATGAATATCTTTGGCCTGTAGTGCAAAGATGAACAGGTGTTGAGATGAACATGACCGACTGATGATACAAATGAATATCTTTGGCCTGTAGTGCAAAGATGAATATTTGGTTAAAGATGATTATTAATTGATGTTACAGGGATAAAATATTGATGATGGACTTTTAAATCTTAGAAGATAGTAGAATTCTTTCTCTACTTGACTCTTCTAATGGTTTGCTGTTTCCGCTGCAGTTGTTGATCTAAAACTTGTTGTCGATTATATTTTAATCAGATTTTTCCCTGTTGAAGACTAACGATAATTTGTTGTATATTATCTTAGTCATAATATTCTTTACTGGGCTAGTTGAGCTCACCCTTTTCGTTTTTGTTCCATTTTTCTTCTCAGGAGGTGAGGACATAGCAGGATCTAGTCGGGGTATGGAGTGATGGTTCTAGAAAGATGTATTAGCAGTCCTCACTATTTCTGTAAAATAGTGTTTGAATAATTGTAATGAGGATTTATTTGAGTGTGGATATTGTCCAGAAGACAATATTTGTATTTAAACTCACAGTATGTGTTGTCGTATTTTGCACGATAATTGTATTATTGAAGTTGTAGTTTGCTTTCTGTACCATGTATTTGGCGACTCAGAATGGGTGTTGTATACCTATTTTGGGGGCGTCACAACAAGCCCTGGAGAACAAGCAAATATCAAGCAAGTAAATAAGGCACAACTAAAAGGGAAGTGAATCAACATATATTTTCCTGCCATATATAATTCTATATTGATATATACAATATGTGTTGTACATGACAAAAATGGCTAAGTAGTCTATGCAGGAAAATACAAGCCCATCTACAAGTCAGTGTATATGCACGCTATCAAGTCCAACATGGCATCCCTCTCAGAAGAAGGAGGTAACACTGTGATCTCCTGCCTAAGGTCTCTACACGAGCTAACAGGTCTACAGCCAACTGCATGGTGACACTATTCTCATCAATATATATGCTCATCTCTGCAATGATGCAAATAGTAAGGGACCTCACTATAGTACTATCTGCAACAACGATATCTCGGGCAGATATATTGTGACAACCCCAAAATAGGTCCATTCCATCCAACCTATTCTGAGTTGCCAAATACATGGTACAGAAAATAACTACAAACTTTATTACAACAATTGTCGTGCAAAATATAACAACACATATGCTGTGAGTTTGGATATAAATATATACCAAATGTGACTCATGTCCCAACCGTGGACAACACCTCACAATACACCTTACATAAAGTATAGTCAAAAACTGTTTTAGAAATTAGAATATTTGGGAAGTGCTCAAGGAAACCTTCGTACATGGGAGGCCATGCGTCTAGGTTATGATAGATATCATATGGCCACAAATTTATCTTTGGTTGACCCAATAGACCCAAAGAAAAACGAGAAGTTTACTATCATATTCTTCCAATGGTGAGTCTTCTCTTGACATATCATTATCTCCACTGTCTCTAATTGAAAATTATACTTCAAACAAACACCAAGATTATATAGGTAGTGCTCGTAAAGATACTCAGCAAGTGGATGAGCACAACCCTATCTTATGATGACACGAGGTTGTATGTCATTAGACATCTTGTATGATAGTGACAAAACACCCTTCCAACGTTGGGTTCGCCTCACCCTATTTTATTCACCAAATATAACTACTAAATGATGACCACCTTTCTATTCCCTTGTTACCCCCGCTCGACCCAGCTACACTCTTATTACCTGAAAGGAATTGTGAAACAGAAGGGTGAGCACAACTAGCCCAGTAAAGAATATCATGACTAAAGAAAAATAAATTATCAATAGTCTTCATCAGTAATAAATCAGAGATTTATAACATATGGTAGATGATAAAAATTTCAACCATAGTTGCAGCGAACGAGCAATCCATTAGAAGAGTCAAATAGACTACAAAATCTATTATCTTCTCCATGTTAAAAATCCACCAACAATATTTTATCCCTGTAACATCAATCAACAATTCTGGTCCACAATCATATGAATAACTCATAATCATAATTGTAGTTCTAAATTCCTCTTCTCATCCAGAACGAAGATAATTTTTATCACCTATCTTTACCTGAAACATCAAAGATCATGGTTAAACCAAATCACAGTTCATGTTCATAATCATACTAATAACTTCATCATTTGCACTACGGCCAAAGATATTCATTCGTATCACCAGTTAGTCATGTTCACCTCAACACCTGTTCATCTTTGCACTACTGGCCAAAGATATTCAACAACATGTCATCTTTGCACTACGGTCAAAGATATTCATCAACAATTCATCTTTGCACTACTGGCCAAAGATATTCAACCACAGGTCATCTTGCACTACAGGCCAAAGATATTCATCAATAATTCATATTTTTCACTACAGGCCAAATATATTAATATCTCAAAGAAATATATAATCATTTATATAAACAATAATTATAACCATGTTGATCATTTCACCTTTGCACTTAAGTTGAAGATATTTAATTATAAATTTAATGGTCATGATCATACTAGTCAATAATTCAACTTTACACTACTGGCCAAAGAGAACACAAAGTCATGATCATACCAAAAATCTACCCATCTTTAACTCAAGTCAAAGAGAAATATCATCATTAGGGTTATAAAAATATTATATATGATAATAAAATCAATATAATCAATATATAGATTTAATCTCGAAGATTAATATATCAAAAATCAACTATAATTTGGTCAGAAAAAGAAACCAATTTTGTCGTGAATAGTAACTCGTGAATAGTAACTCATGATAGTAACTCGAAATAGTAATTCATGAATAGTAACTCGACATGAAAAAGGTAGAAATTCCACAATAAAATCCATACCAATATTTCGGTATAATGATATTGAAAGAATAATATTTTCTTAAGCTTATAAACAATTTATTTAAATTATTTACAATTTACTAATAATGCATTTAATCATCATAAAATACCACTCTTAAGATTTCATCACCAATAAACCAAAATCCTCATAAAAAATCTGCATATAACTCATATATGATTCTCAAGCCATAAAAATCATATTTTCTAATTTTCTTACTTCACATAACATATTTATATTCATTTACTCATAACTAGACTATTTTCATAAAAAATACCAAATCAGTCCCAAAAATATTTTTTTTTGAGATTTAGCAGAATATAGTCCCATATTGAACATATATTTTTCTCAGAATTTTTAAAATTCATTTCCTATTTTTCATATGGCCCAAAACCGCCGAATATTTAGACATTTATCATAAATTGTATTTTTATCCAAAAATTCCAAAATTCACAGAGTACACTAATATTATATAGATGTACTCCCAATAAAAATTTCATCAATTGTGGAGTTAACCGCAAGGAGTTATAAGCCGTTTACTTTTAAAATAGTCTTTTTCATAAAATTCATAACTATAAATATCTATACATCCAAAAATCACTATTTTGGACACAATCAAGAAAACTCATCAAAATATCATTTCAAATATTTTTACAGAATTTTTTTGAAGGTCAAAGAAGAATTCGAACTGAAAAACATAATAATCCTTAAAATCCCTTACTATCCCTATACCTCAAAAGTGCAGTATTTTCTGACTGAAATGCAAAATCGAAGGAAACTTGCACTGAATAGTAACTCTCAACGTATCTAAATACTCATAAAATATGCTTCAAAATATAGAGAGAGAAAGAGAGAAAGCTTATATTTCTGGTGTGATTTTTAATTCTAACTTAGCCATCAATTTATAGAAAATGTTAGCACGCCAAA
>CM029017.1:131897673-131938494 GCA_016801055.1 Panax notoginseng | reverse complement strand
TTTCTGGAAAACCCAGATCTTCATCAGCCGAGTTCCTGACAATAGTTTGACCGGCCTAAACCTTCGTGTAATGTTTGTTGTTAGACTGATCCTGATGATATCAAGTTGTTAACGACATCTCGACTACACATTTGTACCTTTATAACACATTAATTAAGCCTGTTCATCAAGGAGTCAAGGGTCAAAGTAGCACCTCGACTGTTCTTCAATTTCTAGAAAACTCAGAATTTTGAAAGACAATGTCTGACAAAGCTTTTGTATGGCCTGTATATCACTGATTTGGTGTAGGATGGCCATGATGTTTGCTAAGGTTGTAGTAATGCATCAATACTAAACATGGACTCAAAACGTACCCAGAATCAAATTTTACAGAGACTTATGCACGGTCAAACCACCCAACCTGTCAACTGGACTTGAAGTTCTGGGCAGCTCAAGAACAGCCTGAAGAACACCTATAGCGACGGGTCTGTCGCTATAGGCCCTTTAGCGACGGTTGTAATATTATTTAATTTCTAATTTTCCGAAAATTAATTAATAAATAGAAATAAATAATTTTTTAATTATTAAAAATACTAAATAAATTTCGAAAAATAATTTTAAATTCTGAAAAATAGTTTTTAATTATTTTAAGTATATTTCATAATATTTAATATTTTGGAATATAAATGGTATTTAATTTATTTAATTATAATATTAAATAAATTATTTAAAAATAATTTAATACATGAAAAATCATGAAAAATAATTTTATGGTATAATAAAATATTTTAATTATTTTGAGTGACTTTAAATATTTTGTGATTGAAATTCATTAATTAATCCATATTAATGATAATTAGTTTATTTAATAAATATATAAAATAAATTAAGAAAAAAATAGAATTAATGCTTATAAATCATATAAAAAATGAATTAAGTGTTATAAAAATATTTTTAAGTTATAAAATATAACTTATGATATTTTGCCATGAAAATATTAATATTTTAATATTAATAGTAATTACCGGTAATGAATTTAACTGTTTAAAAATCATATAAAAGTGATTTTTAAGGTATTAAAAATACTTTGATATATTATAAATATATTATAATATTATGACATGAATTTCATTAATATTTAATTATAAATAATATTAAAGATAATAGAAATATTGTGGTATTTAATTCATTTAAATACGTTATTAATGATTGAAATTTAGATAAATGGTAATAATTATTTAAAAAATTATTACAGTTTATGAAAAAAATATTTGACTGATATTAAAATTATCGGAATAATTGTTAAGTGATTAGGCAGAGTTTAATTGAACTTAAACTCGAAATTTTGTCCGGCTAGACCGTCGGGACGTTAGAACTTTGTCGAACTTAAGTCAGACTGAAATAGTTTGACCTGATACCGAGTCGTATGTGTGTTATAGACTGATGGGTTATGTGTTTAGGTTATTCTGTGTGTATATATATATAGTTGTATTATATTGTGATGATATTAATCTAATATTGGAGATCTATATTACTAATATTAGGTCTTCGGATAAAGCGATATAAATTGTGTAGCGGTAATCAACGGTTCAGGCAAGTTTTACTTAACTCTATTAAGAGTTGTTTCATTCAGATATGTTTATGGTTAATCATTGCTGATTGCCACTGTAAAATTTTACTCTGTACATATTGCATGTATAAGTCAGGTATGAAAGGCTGATCACCTTCATTACCAGTTGATCCAGATATATTTGTTCATGTTTAATACTTGTTCAGTCAAAATTTTGTTCGTGCTAATTCACAATTATATTGATGAATTATAGCCAGCTTATTATTCAGACTCTTTCAATCATGATATATCTTAATAAATTAAAACTTGCTGGGCAACCTTCATGCTCTCCTTTGCCATATGATGATAAATATTGTAGATAAGGTGAATGCGTTTGGATACAGGAAAAGGGTTAAAGCCAAGTTCAGCTTGGGATAAAATGTGTGCAACTAATTTGTAATAGAATAGTTTAATAAATATGTTATGTGTCTGATAGTTTATGAATTGTGTATAAGTTAAGGTTACTCGATTTTGGGAAAATAATGTGTACATTTATTGTATAAATAATTTATGTTTAATCTTCCGTAAATAGTGATAGAATGATTGTACTGGATCCGCGGTGATTTGGGACCCGGATTTGGGCTCTCACATGCATGCTGGGATAAAAAGACAATAGAGGCCAAGAAAGAGTTATCTATTACCTTAGCAAAAGATTCAGCAGCAGTTAACACAATTACACTCTGATTGAGAAAACTTGTTGTGCTTTAGCATAGGCCTCCATGAGATTACAACATTATCTCCATGGTCACACAATCCATCTCATATCCCACGTGGATCCTCTCAAATACATATTCAGCAAACCCATGTTGAATTGACGACTGTCCAGATGGCAGTTGATCCTACAACAATTTGACATTCTCTACATGACGCTGAAGTCTATTAAAGGTCAAGGAATTGCGGATCAACTGGTCGTCGCACCTTCAAAGGATTTCAAACCCTTGGAAACATACTTCCCCGATGAAGGGGTAATGACAGTTCAACAACACCATCAGGACGATACACTCCAATCATGGAAGATGTATTTCGATGGACCCATAATGTGACGCCCCCAAAATAGGTATACAACACCCATTCTGAGTCGCCAAAATACATGGTACAGAAACAACTACATCTTTATTATTACAACACAAGAACTGTGAGTTTAAATATAAATATTGTCATTTAGACAATATCCACACTCAAATAAGTCCTCATTACAATTATTGATACATTATTTCACAAAAATGGTGAGGACTACTAAAGTAACTTCTAGAACCATCATTCCATACCCCGACTAGTACTCGCTACATTCTCGCCTCCTGAGAAAAATGGAACAAAAAGGAAAAGGGTGAGCTCAACTAGCCCAGTAAAGAACATTATGACTAAGATAATACAGAACAAATTATCGTTAGTCTTCAACAAGGAAAAATCTAATAGAATACAATAGACAACAAGTTTTAAATCAATAACTGCAGCGGAAACAGCAAACCATTAGAAGAGTCAAGTAGAGAATGAGTTCTACTATCTTCTAAGATTGAAAAGTCCATCATCAATATTTTATCCCTGTAACAACAATCAATAACCATCTTTAATCAAATATTCATCTTTGCACTACAGGCCAAAGATATTCATTTGTATCACCAGTCGGTCATGTTCATCTCAACACCTGTTCATCTTTGCACTACGGGCCAAATATATTCATCAGTTAATCATTCATCTTTGCACTACGGGCCAAAGATATTCAGTAATATCATCATTTAGGACTGAGGATGATGAAAAATATCTTAAAGAAAACGAATCCAGTGAAACAAAATAACAAATATTAAGGACTCGTATTTCGATTTATCCATGTCCAAAAATACCTTATAATTATTCATAGTGAAGTAGAATTCAAGAATGATCAAAACATGGATACAATCAAAGCTAGTACCCAGAATAGATATTTTGGACGAAAAGAAGAAAATTTTATTTTTTGGTGAATAGTAACTCGTGAATAGTAACTCATGAATAGTAACCCCGACGTGAAAAGTTCTAAATTTGATAAAAATTTCCAACCAATATTTCGGCATAATGATATTGAAGAAATAATATCATTTTTGAATAAAATAACATCCCTTACCTCGTAAAGACAGTACTTCTGGTCGGAATACCGGTATAAGGCTGAAAGACACTTGCTCTGATGAATAGAAACTCTCAAAGTATCTAAATACTCACAAAATACACTCAATAATCTAGAGAGAGAAAGAGAGAAAACTTGTTTCTGGTGTGATTTTCAGTTCTAACTTAGCCCTCTATTTATAGGAAAATGTTAGCACGCCGAAGCAGACTTAACCTGCAACCTGATGGCTTTACCTGCTACTATTCCCACCCACCACATTTGAATAAAAATCTCAGCACATTTCTTCACCAACCAAGAGTGGGGCCCACCAATTCTAGAATTTTTTACCAAAATGATTAACTCCAAAAATTCAATAATTTCTAAACCAGTCATCTCGTAAAATTCATAATAAATCATACATTCATTTTTAACGGTTCAAAATTTGTGGACATATACTCAACTTATATATGTATAACATATCCAAAAATTATCACGATCCAACGGTCGGATTAAAAATTATAACCCCCGCAAAATATCTCAAAAACCCTGATTTTTAATACCTCCATTCCGATAAAAATACTGATAAAAACCTCAACATTAACTCCTTCATTTTTAACCACAAAAATATATCCCTCATTTATATCCACAAAAATAAATATTTCCTTATCATATGAATCAATAATTAATTATTCACAAATAATATTACAGAATCACATTTATGACAATCAGGCCGTTCCCAGGAAAGAGGGGGCTTTCCAATAAGGATTTCTCCTTACTGGCGCGCAATTAGATGACCAAACCTCTCCTTATACAGAACTTTCTAGACATTGCTAATAATGTTATCTAATAATATTATTCAAATAATATGAATTATTGATCTGATAATGGGAAATACTGTGTAGTGACAATTATTGAAACAACAGTAATATAAAATATCAACGCAGCAATTATTGAATCAATAAAATAAAATACTGAACAGTAATTACTGTAACCATTATTGAGTAGTGCCTTCTTACGTAAGAATCAATAATTGGTGTAATACAGTGTGCTACTGTGTAACAACGCGTATTACTGTATTTTAACCACCGGGTATTCCAACAGTATTAACGGTAACAACTACGTCGTTATTAATAAACAACATTTACTTGTCATTTTCTTCATCCAATCGCTTTTCGTTATGGGACCCACAAAAGACTGCGTCGTCGTACGAATATTCCCCACAGGAAGAATATTCCACGACCAAACGAATATTCCCCGACAACAATGAATATTTTATAACCACCTGCTTATTTGAAATATTTGCGCATTTTACCCATAACTAACCTCATTAATCAATTTAACACTTACTATTTCAAAATAATAAATAGAGGGAATTTAAATTTCATTTATTAATAATTTGGGGTCTTACAACCTCCCCTCCTTATGAAATTTCGTCCTCGAAATTGACGTACGTACCTGGTGTTTCGAAAAGATGAGGATACCTCGCTTTCATTTCCGTTTCCAACTCCCAGGTCATTTCCTCAATAGCATGGTTTCTCCACAAAACTTTAACTTGTGGTATGACCTTCGTGCGTAGGACATGCTCCTTTCTATCCAAGATCTTGACAGGTACCTCTTCGTACGTTAAGTCTTCAGCTATCTCGTCCGGTTCTAACTCAATAACGTGGTCTGGGTCTTTCACATATTTACGTAACACAGATATATGAAAAATATTATGAACACGAGACATACTTGGAGGTAACGCGAGTCTATAGACCACATTTCCTACTCGGTCAAGAATCTGAAATGGACCAATAAATCGTGAATTGAGCTTTTCTCTCTTTCCAAATCTTGTAACTCCTTTCCATGGAGCCACACGCAACAATACATGATCCCCAATGTCAAATTCCACATCCTTTCGATGAAGATCCGCATAACTCTTTTGTCGATCCTGTGCCGTTTGTATACGTTGTCGAATCGTTTGGATCTTCTCTGTAGTCATGCGTACCAACTCTGGTCCCAATAATGTTGCTTCACCCACCTCGTCCCAGCATACTGGAGAGCGACACTTTCGTCCATATAATGCTTCAAATGGGGCCACACCTATACTTGCCTGATAACTGTTATTGTAAGAGAATTCCACCAATGGTAGGTACTTATCCCAACTCCCTTTGAAATCTAGGACACAAAGTCTTAATAGATCTTCAAGAGTTTGAATAGTCCTCTCTGATTGTCCGTCCGTTTGAGGATGGTATGTCGAACTAAATCGTAAATCTGTGCCCATAGCTTTTTGCAAGCTAACCCAAAATCTTAAAGTGAATCTTGGGTCACGATCCGAAACTATGGATACTGGCATGCCATGCAGTCTCACAATCTCATCTACGTATATACGAGCAAGACGTTCAAGGGAATAAGTCTCCCGTATCGGCAAGAAATGAGCAGACTTGGTTAATCTATCAACAATAACCCAAATATCATTTATGCCTTGAGAAACCGTGGGAAGACCCGTAACGAAATTCATGGTAATGTGTTCCCACTTCCATTTCAGAATCTCAAGTGGTTGCAATGGACCCTTTGGCACTTGATGTTTCGCCTTTACACGTTGACAAGTTAAACACCTCGAGATAAACTTTGCAATCTCTCTCTTCATATTATTCCACCAAAATGTATGTCGAAGATCACGATACATTTTGGTACTTCCAGGATGGATTGCAAATGGTGTATTGTGTGCTACCATCATGATCTTGTACTTCAAATCAGAATTATTAGGAACACAGAGTCTGGAGTGGACTCGAAGTATTCCTTCTTCATCGATTCTTGCTTCTGGAATAGAACCTTCTTGCACTTTCTTCTTCATACGCATCAGCTCTATGTCCGTAGCTTGAGCAGCTTTAACTTTATCGATTAAAGTCGGTTCTACTCGTATATTTGATATCATCATGTGGGTACTTGGAGCCTTCATCTCTATCCCCATCCTTTGCAAGTCATACAAAATGGGCCTTTGTGTTAACAACATTGCACTCGTACCCGCATATGATCTTCTACTCAATGCGTCAGCTACTACGTTTGCTTTTCCAGGATGATATTGGATGGTATGATCGTAATCTTTCAACAGCTCGAGCCAACGTCGCTGCCGCATGTTGAGTTCCTTTTGGGTGAAGAAATATTTGAGGCTTTTATGATCTGTATAGATCTCCACTTTCTCCCCATACAGGTAGTGTCTCCAGATCTTCAACGCGAAAACTACTGCTGCCAACTCTAAATCATGAGTAGGATAATTCCTCTCATATTCTTTGAGTTGTCGCGAGGCATAGGCTATGACTTTCCCATGTTGCATGAGAACACATCCTAACCCTTTGCCTGAAGCATCACTGTAGATAACAAATCCATCCGAACCAGATGGTATTGTCAGAACAGGTGCCGAAATGAGTCTCCTCTTAAGCTCTTGAAAACTCTTCTCGCATTCCTCGCTCCATACGAATTTGATATCTTTCCGAGTCAGCTGAGTTAACGGGGTAGCGATTCGAGAAAACCCTTCCACGAATCTCCGATAATAACCAGCTAAGCCCAGAAAGCTACGTACTTCGGTCACCGTCTTTGGTTGCTCCCAACTTTGTATTGCTTCAATCTTCGCTGGGTCAACAGATACTCCATGTTTTGACACCACGTGCCCTAGGAAAGCTACTTCCTCTAGCCAGAACTCGCATTTCTTCAACTTAGCATATAACTTATTTTCACGCAGCCTTTGGAGTACCAGCTTCAAATGATGCTCATGATCTTCACGGCTTTTGGAATATATGAGGATGTCATCAATAAAGACAACAACGAACTGATCCAAATAATCCTTGAATACTCGGTTCATCATATCCATGAAAGCCGCAGGAGCATTAGTCAATCCAAAAGACATGACTAGGAACTCATAATGTCCGTACCGAGTTCTGAAGGCAGTCTTTGGAATATCCTCAGTTTTAACCTTCAGCTGATGATATCCAGAACGAAGATCGATCTTTGAAAAGAATTGTGCTCCTTGTAACTGGTCAGGTCATCAATACGAGGTAGCGGATACCTATTCTTAATAGTGACATGGTTTAATTCCCGGTAATCAATACAAAGTTGCATACTCCCGTCTTTCTTCTTTACAAATAAAACAGGAGCACCCCAAGGAGATGTACTAGGACGAATGAAACCGATTTCCAACAACTCTTGTAGTTGGACCTTTAACTCCTGAAGTTTAATAGGAGCCATTCGATATGGGATTTTAGAAATGGGCTTTGTACCAGGTTCAAGATCAATAAAGAATTCAATTTCTCGTTCTGGGGGTAGACCGGGAAGTTCTTCAGGAAATACGTCAGGAAAGTCAATAACAACAGGAATATTATTCAAATTTGACGTGTCTTTATTCAAATCCATAACATGGGCTAAGAAAGCTTGACATCCGTTTTTTAATAAACGAATGGCTTTATGGCTTGATATAACAGTGATTGATTTTAATGGCTTAGTTGTTTGAATTCGTACAACAGGTTGGTTAGGAATATGAAAACTAACAACCTTACGAAAACAATCAATTTTGGCATGATGAGTAGTTAGCCAATCAATCCCTAAAATCACATCAAAAGCAAGTATCTTTAAAGAGATAAGGTCAACAGGTAAGGTGATGGTGCCAACTTGGATCACACAAGATTTATAAACAGTGGATGTGATGAAAGTTTCTCCTAACGGAGTCTCCACAGATAAATCAAAGTCTAACTTCTCCGGAGTCAAGTTTAAACGTTGAGCACAAGCAGGAGAGATAAAAGAATGGGTAGAACCGGTATCTAATAAGGTATAAACTTCGCATGAATTTATGATTAGCTTACCCGTGATCACCTCGTTTGGGTTCCTCGCATGTTGTCCAGTCACGACAAACGCTCTTCCAGGAACCGTTGACTTTATCTTTTCTGGGACAGCTTTTTGAGTCACCATCCCCGCCGGACTTGGTTTTGCTATAGTGCAATCTCGAGCGATATGTCCTTCCTTTCCACAATTATAACATACCTTAAACTGTTGTGGGCAGTTTGGGCTGATATGTCCTTCTTTTCCGCACTTATAGCATATAATCGGTGGTCGTTCTCCTCCCTTGGAACCAGTTGCTGCTGGTGCTGACGTCTTCGTATTGTCATTGTTGAATCTCCTCTTTTTAAAATCTCCTCCCGACTCGCTTCTTCTATTTTCATAGCCACGATTACCACCAGAGTGGTTGCCGTTCTTATCTGTATTTTTCTTTCTCCGCTGGTTATCATTGTTCTGATGACTGCTGTCACCGATATGATCCTGGTTGTGGTCCCTCAGTTGACCGTACTCATTATCTCGCTCTAATAATTGAGCCCTGTTGACAACATCTGAATAGAGAGAAAATTTATGAGAAATGAGATATTGGCGTATGCCAGGTTTCAAACCTCTCAAAAACATCCTCGTCATACGTTCCTCATTCTCCACCAAATGAGGTGCAAACCTGGACAACTCTGCAAACCTCGCCTCGTACTGAGACACCGTCATGTTATTCTGCTCCAGTCTAATAAACTCTACCTCCTTCATATGACGAATACTTTCAGGAAAGTACTTGTCATTGAACAGTTTCTGAAATGTCTCCCAAGACATGCTGAGTGCAGTTGGATGGGTACGCTTCACAGACTCCCACTAGTAATCTGTCTCGCCACGGAACATAAAGGTGGCGAATGGAACCTTCTGTTCCTCCGTGCATCCCAAGACATTGAATATCTTGGTAATTTGCTTGACCCACGTTTCCGCCATGATCGGATCCGGCTTTCCCTTAAATTCTGGTGGTCCCAATTCTTTGAACTGTTTGGCTGTGACAAACCGTGAATTGCTATCATTTCCTCCTGTATTTTGAACACGAGTCTCCCTCGTCTGGTTTTGCATGAATTGCAAAAAACTTCTAAACATTCCATTATTCATCATCTGCTCATTGGTGTTGTTCACGGGAGGAACATTGCCAGCCTGTTGCACGTTCTCCTCGTTGGTAAGCACCGGTGTCTCCACGGTCTCATTTACTCCACTGTTAACATTCTCAGTCGACATTCTCAAATACTGCCATAAAACAAGGGTTAATTAAATAAATTAACAAATCATATAATACCCCTATATTATGACTGACCAATAAATAAGCTTAGGTAGGACACACTAGCGAAGGATTTATTCGTCTCTCCCCTCCTAGTTCTATTCTCCGATCTCCGCCAGAGATCATATCCCTAAGCTCTGATACCAACTGTGACGCCCCCAAAATAGGTATACAACACCCATTCTGAGTCGCCAAAATACATGGTACAGAAACAACTACATCTTTATTATTACAACACAAGAACTGTGAGTTTAAATACAAATATTGTCATTTAGACAATATCCACACTCAAATAAGTCCTCATTACAATTATTGATACATTATTTCACAAAAATGGTGAGGACTACTAAAGTAACTTCTAGAACCATCATTCCATACCCCGACTAGTACTCGCTACATTCTCGCCTCCTGAGAAAAATGGAACAAAAAGGAAAAGGGTGAGCTCAACTAGCCCAGTAAAGAACATTATGACTAAGATAATACAGAACAAATTATCGTTAGTCTTCAACAAGGAAAAATCTAATAGAATACAATAGACAACAAGTTTTAAATCAATAACTGCAGCGGAAACAGCAAACCATTAGAAGAGTCAAGTAGAGAATGAGTTCTACTATCTTCTAAGATTTAAAAGTCCATCATCAATATTTTATCCCTGTAACAACAATCAATAACCATCTTTAATCAAATATTCATCTTTGCACTACAGGCCAAAGATATTCATTTGTATCACCAGTCGGTCATGTTCATCTCAACACCTGTTCATCTTTGCACTACGGGCCAAAGATATTCATCAGTTAATCATTCATCTTTGCACTACGGGCCAAAGATATTCAGTAATATCATCATTTAGGACTGAGGATGATGAAAAATATCTTAAAGAAAACGAATCCAGTGAAACAAAATAACAAATATTAAGGATTCGTATTTCGATTTATCCATGTCCAAAAATACCTTATAATTATTCATAGTGAAGTAGAATTCAAGAATGATCAAAACATGGATACAATCAAAGCTAGTACCCAGAATAGATATTTTGGACGAAAAGAAGAAAATTTTATTTTTTTGTGAATAGTAACTCGTGAATAGTAACTCGTGAATAGTAACTCATGAATAGTAACCCCGACGTGAAAAGTTCTAAATTTGATAAAAATTTCCAACCAATATTTCGACATAATGATATTGAAGAAATAATATCATTTTTGAATAAAATAACATCCCTTACCTCGTAAAGACAGTACTTCTGGTCGGAATACCGGTATAAGGCTGAAAGACACTTGCTCTGATGAATAGAAACTCTCAAAGTATCTAAATACTCACAAAATACACTCAATAATCTAGAGAGAGAAAGAGAGAAAACTTGTTTCTGGTGTGATTTTCAGTTCTAACTTAGCCCTCTATTTATAGGAAAATGTTAGCACGCCGAAGCAGACTTAACCTGCAACCTGATGGTTTTACCTGCTACTATTCCCACCCACCACATTTGAATAAAAATCTCAGCACATTTCTTCACCAACCAAGAGTGGGGCCCACCAATTCTAGAATTTTTTACCAAAATGATTAACTCCAAAAATTCAATAATTTCTAAACCAGTCATCTCGTAAAATTCATAATAAATCATACATTCATTTTTAACGGTTCAAAATTTGTGGACATATACTCAACTTATATATGTATAACATATCCAAAAATTATCACGATCCAACGGTCGGATTAAAAATTATAACCCCCGCAAAATATCTCAAAAACCCTGATTTTTAATACCTCCATTCCGATAAAAATACTGATAAAAACCTCAACATTAACTCCTTCATTTTTAACCACAAAAATATATCTCTCATTTATATCCACAAAAATAAATATTTCCTTATCATATGAATCAATAATTAATTATTCACAAATAATATTACAGAATCACATTTATGATAATCAGGCCGTTCCCAGGAAAGAGGGGGCTTTCCAATAAGGATTTCTCCTTACTGGCGCGCAATTAGATGACCAAACCTCTCCTTATACAGAACTTTCTAGACATTGCCAATAATGTTATCTAATAATATTATTCAAATAATATGAATTATTGATCTGATAATGGGAAATACTGTGTAGTGACAATTATTGAAACAACAGTAATATAAAATATCAACGCAGCAATTATTGAATCAATAAAATAAAATACTGAACAGTAATTACTGTAACCATTATTGAGTAGTGCCTTCTTACGTAAGAATCAATAATTGGTGCAATACAGTGTGCTACTGTGTAACAACGCGTATTACTGTGTTTTAACCACCGGGTATTCCAACAGTATTAACGGTAACAACTACGCCGTTATTAATAAACAACATATACTTGTCGTTTTCTTCATCCAATCGCTTTCCGTTATGGGGCCCACAAAAGACTGCGCCGTCGTACGAATATTCCCCGACAAGAAGAATATTCCACGACCAAACGAATATTCCCCGACAACAATGAATATTTTATAACCACCTGCTTATTTGAAATATTTGCGCATTTTACCCATAACTAACCTCATTAATCAATTTAACACTTACTATTTCAAAATAATAAATAGAGGGAATTTAAATTTTATTTATTAATAATTTGGGGTCTTACACATAAACATGGAAGGCTCTGGAGCCGGAGCAGTTCTAGTATCCATTATGGGGGAGCAACATCCCGTCGCCGTTAAATTGCAGTTTGCCAACACCAACAACATAGCTGGGTATGAAGGCTGTATCATGGGGCTAAAACTTGCCCAATCAATGGGCATCAGACGGCTAACTATCTTTGGAGATTCCAAATTGGTAATCAGACAAACCACTGGAATCTATCACACCAAAGAGCTACATTTGCTGCCTTACCATCGGCAGGTTCTACAGATGGCTTCAGAGTTTGAAGAAATATCCTTCCTCCACATTCATCAGAATAGGAATGACTTTACGGATGCATTAACAACCTTGGCCTCCTTGATCAATAAACTTGACAAGGAAAACATGCCCACCACCACATTTGCCCAACAAAAGGCACCAGCCTATGGGAACTACATTGGAGAAGTATCGGATGAGCTAGCTCCAATCCAACACCCTTGGTATCAGCATATCAAGGAGTATCTGCGAGATGGATCTACACCCGCTGAGGTGAGTCAGGTTGAAAGAAAGCGGATCCATCGAATGGCTATGAAATTCTACCTGAGCGGAGATGCACTCTACAAAAGAGATGCGGGACTAGGTCTCCTCAGATGTCTGGACAAGGACCAAGCTCAGAGGCTTATAGATAAAATCCATGGTGGAGTATGTGGCCCACACATGAGCGACCCCCTACTTGTCAAGAAAATCCTAAGAACATGGCATTACTGGCTCTCTCTCAAAGCTGACTGTGATGATCACTTCAAGAGATGTTACCAATGCCAAATTCATGGGAATGCTATCCACGCCCCTCCTAGGGAGCTCCACAATATGAGTTCACCATGACCCTTCACAATGTGGAAAATGGATGTGATCGGGCCCATTGACCCCAAAGCCAGTAATGGTCATCGATTCATCTTCACCATGATAGACTACTTCATCAAGTGGGTAGAAGCAGCCTCCTTGCCCAAGGTTACTAAAGAAGTTATCATTGCTTTCATCAGAAATAATGTCATTTGTCGATATAGACAACCAGAGGTAATTGTGTCAGACAATGCTAAGAACCTCAACAACAAAATGATGGACGAGTTATGCAGTAAATTCTGTAATAACCCGATATTTTTAATATAAAATAAATAAGAAATTTTGCATATAAATTTTTTTTATTATTATTTTTCTTAATGATGAGAATAAGTGTCAGGAAATGTGCATGTATTTATGTGATAAATAAAATTTATTTATTTCATGAATAATTTCAAATAATTTTATTTTAGAATTTTTGATCATTATAAAATATATTCTTATAATAATTAATTCTATAGTAGAAATGTCTTTATTAATTATTTTTTATGAAAATATGATTTTTGTATTATTTAAATAATATATGAAATGATTATTAGAATTATTATAATTATTATTTTATTATATGAATTTGTTCAGAATATTTAAGTTAATTATTTTAGCTTAATTATTGATGTTGTATATGAAAGATAAATCAGATATGGAATCCAAACCCTAAATTTGGGTATTGATCAAGGGATGAGAATAATAATATAATATTACTTATATTTTGATTTTTCAGTGCTATAAATATGTACTGTAAATGTGTACACGGATAATGGTTGGTCAATTATGGTAAATTATATCATGACCCTCATATCGTGTTATTAAACCCTAATTGTTAAACTCCGTTATGAGTTCGAGAATGTGTAGTAATTGTATTATATGAATTTTGTTGCGTATTATATAATTTCTGTAATTAGGAGAAACCTTAATTATTATTTGAAAGCCCTAATTTGCTAAAATTAGAAATCCTAATTATTATTTTTATAAATTATTATGATAATTAGGAAACCCTAGTTGCTAATTTGGGAACCCTAATAATATTAAGGAACCCTAATTTAAAAACCCTAATTTTAAATTAGTGTATTTTAATTGAAATTTTATTACACTTTAATTTTAATTTTTCAAACCTTAGAAATTATTTGGGAAACTTAAAGATGTAAAATCTAGTGATTAAATCCTAGATTCAAGCACCTTGGACAAGAATACCCTTGAGATTTTAAGCAAAATTATTAAAATACCCTTTTTGTCCCATTAGTTGAATTATTGCTAGCAAATCTTCATCAAATCTTGGCAGCCACCCTACACTATCAACCTAGCAGCTAGATTAACATCACATGATCATCCATCACATACATGTCATACATGATTTCTAGATTTAAGAGAGAGAAAGTGCTCATTTTGGCCTAATTTGTTCACAAATACCTAGCCATACTCTCTCAAGACTAAACCTCTGAAATTCCCTTGCTAGATCAGTCCCCAACCAAGCCCCATGAACACCAGCATCAAATCAGAAACATAGAAGTCAGAATATGATCATAAAGAGGTAAAACCTAATTTAGAAATTTGATTTTTGATCTTGTGTTAGATGTTATGATTTATTATTAAAACATGTTATTTGTAGTCCATATAGTTGATCTGGGTTAGTAGTTGTTAGATCCATAACATTAATATGCTCAAAATCATGTTTTTGAAAAATCTGATTTTTTTTTATGGATTGTCTGACAACGAATGTTAGAGCCCATAGATTATTTTCTGTTTATTATTTTTGTTGTTTAAAACTTTAAATGTGTAATCTGTTATGTGCTCTTTGATCTAAAGGTGGTATCACAGTCTTTTAATGTCTAGACTTCAAGTTATACTCGGTCAAAGTCGGTTGACCGACCATGACCATGTATAAATCTGGGTAACCCAGAAAGCATTCTTTGTGTCTCACAATATTTGCATCGTTTAGATCTGTCAGTTTACAAGTGTTTTAATATTGTTGATATATCAAAATTGTAGTTGGTTATCTGGACTCTATATACATGCTTTTAAATCTCTAAAACACAACATAATATGGTCGTAATGATTGGTCAAACTAGACCATTTGATCACAGATGCACTTTCTGGAAATTTTCAGAAAACTCTATGAACTATGTTTCTGTCAGACTTTGACCGAACGAGATCTTCTTGTTGTGTTGTTGTTTTAGTGATGTTTTGTGATAGACGTGTAGTATTACATGTGGTCTACAACCTGAAACTTTTAGATCACAAAAATAGTACATGTGTTGCAAGTTATGGAAGCCCAAATTAAGACCCACGATCTGTTCTTCATTTCTAGGTAACCCAGAAATGAAGAACAACCTCTGACACGATTTTTTGAGGCTTAGATCTTTTAGCTTTATGATGTTTAGACTTGAACTTTGCTTGATTAATGGACCTTGATAGATAATCTACCCAACCCGACGTCTAGACCGACCATATCATCAACATATTTCATGTTAGAAGGCCATCAATACCGTTGACCGACCATGACCGGAATTTCTGGGTAGCCCAGAAATAAGATGAGCACGCCTGACAGCTAGTTCCAAGCTTAATAACTCTTGATAGTGATGATGTATGACCTGGATATTTGTTGTTTCATGCAGTGTTACATTAATACTACAAGATCTGACCATTAGCTAGCCTAGAAACATAGTAGACACTAAATTAAGCTTGGTCAAAGTAGGCTACTCGAAACTAACTTTGAATGCCTGGGTTTCTCAAGAACACTTAAGGCGACACTTACTGTCGCCAAAGGGCTTTAGCGACAGACATAATAAAATTAATTAATTTAATTTCTAAAAATCATTTAAAAATAGTAAATAAATTTTGAAAATTTTAAAAATAGTTTTAAAAATTAATTTAAGTTATAAAAATTAACTTTTAATAATTTGGCATATTTTTCATAAATATTAATATTTATTTAGAAATTATTGGTATTTAAATTATTCAATAAATGCATTAAATAAATTAATTAAAAATAATTTTATTGTATTAAAAATCATTTTAAATAAATAATAAGGTATTTAATAATATTTTAAGTTATAAAACATAACTTTTAATATTTTAAGATAAGTTTCATTAATTATTAAATATTAATGATATTAGATTTATTTAGTAATTATATTAAATAAATTAATTAAAAATGATTTTAATATTATAAAAATTATTTTAAATAAAAATAAATAGTTTAAAAATATTTTAAGTTATAAAATATAACTTTTGATATTTAAAGGTAAATTTCATTTATAATTAAATATTAATGATATTAAGTTTATTTAATAATTATATTAAATAAATAGTTTAAAAATGGTTTTATTGAATTAAAAATCATTTAAAAAGAAAATAAATGAATTAAAAATATTTTAAGTTATAATTAATGACTTTTAATATTTTGATAAATAATAAATTAAAATTCTAATATTAATGGTAATTATTTAAAAATGATTTTAAATGTTTTAAAAATCATTTAAGGGTAATATTAATGTTTTAAAAATATTTTGAGTTATTATAAATAACTTTAATATTTTGACAATGGTTTCATTAATAGTTTAATATTAATTAAATATTAATAATAATAGAATTAATGAATAGTTAAATCATTTAATAATGATTCTGATGTTTGAAAATTCATGATAAATTATAATAAATGTTTAAAAATTATTATAAGTCATTTTAAAAATAATATGACTGATATTTTTAGTTATTAAGCTACATGATAGAGTTTTAGACTCGATAAGTACCCGATAAAGCTGTCGGTACACCGAAATATTTTAGAAATTGATCTGAACTTAGATAATTTGACTTGATAAGTGTTTATTTGTGATTCAATGGTTGTTAAACATAAGTGACAATGTGATTAGATAAGGTGCAGACTGCAATAAGTAGTGCTATGCGTTACGATATATTATTCTAATCAAACGAATGATCTTATTACTGATAGGTTGCTGTATAAAAGATTAATCTAAGTTGCGTTATTGTAAGCAGCAGCTCAGGCAAGTATCTGAACTATCCTTTACATTGTGAAAGTATCCTACCTTTGTATTTTCTTTATGCAATGGGCATGAGTAAGAATTATTTTAGAATTATATTATTACAGTACAGATTATTAACCCTATATTATATACGCTTATTGCTTATCAACATGTTAGTATATGGTAATTCAGATATATATTCTGTTCGTTAATTTTTATAAATGGTTATGCAAGTGTCCCCACTTGGATAATCATTGTATTTAATCACATGTTGGTACACCTTTGTCAATTACCCGTATATAAATATATGTTGAATTATAGATTATTATTGAACACGATAAAACTTTTGGTTTGGAACCCGACAAGTATGAACATCCCGTAAACGGAAAAACTTTTTATGCACCCAAGGTGGACAGAGTGAACGATACTATCGTTCTGGCATGTAGTATTAATCAATACAGGGCATAACGGGCTGATCACCCCCATGCCCGTAAGTTATGACGGTTTGTAGATGAATTTTTGCTAAACCTATTCGAAAATTGAAAACAATGTTCATAGTATGTCACCTAAACCCCAATTATAGTCATTACGTAGTTTCAAAAGTTTGATAGAGAGTTGTTATGTTATTATTATCGGTTCAGATTACTTCACAACTATTGACTTGTTGTAGAAGAGTAGTACAAAGAAAACATTTAACCCTTTCAGCTAATATTTATAATTGTTATTACTTGCTGGGCACTCAAATGCTCACTCTTGCTTAAATTAAATGTTTTCAGTTAAGTATGATCAACCAGAAGGCTCAGGCAAGAACAAGGGGAAAGGAAAGCTGTTCGAATAAGATTTCTAATATGTGGTGTAATAATTATAGTTTATTAAGACAATGTTACTTATTATCTATGATGTAATGAATGTTTAAAGGTCTCGTACCTAGGAGTAAACTTTGATGCATGTAAATAAAGTTTGAATTTTATATTATTATTATTATTATTATTATTATTATTATTATTCAGCTTATAGAAATGGTATCGTGAAGCACTGAGTTCGGGTTTCAAGTACTCGAATTTGGGGGCGTCACAGGTTGGTATCAAAGCTTTAGGGTTAGAAATCTTAGGTGGGATTGATCTTAGGCTATAACCTTAGGATAGAGGGAAATGTTGAAAATACAAATAACTCATATAGAGTTTAAAAAGGAGATGAATTAAATAAATTCATCGTTAAACAAAATAAAAGATAACTTTTATAAAACTATTGTTTGTTATGTGTATATTTTATATGCTAATCAGGATAATTTATGTGTGTAGATGTCTGGTGGAAAAGGCTTGTTATATGCTTATAGCATGAAGGAGGATCAAATCCATACACCCGAGCTAATATTGAAGCCAATAGCTGAAATAGAGGCTCACAATGAAACCAACTCGGATGAGGTGGTGGTATTGGAAAACGTAGTACCAGATCCGGAGATGTTAGAGTTGACAGATAGTGGTACAGACACTAAAGTTGAAGCTGATCAAGCATCAACGGAGGTGTAGGATCTGAGGAACAATGTTTCTTCTCTGGAAAAGCTGTGGAAAATAGAAAAGCTGCTAAATAGGCAACTGCGTCATGCATTAATAGAAACAATGGAAGAATAAGATAAGCTTAAAATCCAAATTGATCAGATGGGAGCCTCAAGCAACACATCGCGTGTAGCTCCGAGTAAGAAGGGAAAAAGAAAGATAGAAGACCATGACATAGGAAAACCCGATAAGAAGAAAGGAAAAAGAATATGTTACCTTTGCGGTTATAAGGGACATACCACTCTGTATTGTCCTGACTATAAACCAGGAGCATGTTTTATCTGTGGGATAGAAGATCATCAGGCGAAAGGTTGTCCAAGAAAAAGGTGTAGTAAATAGGTAGTATAGGTTCTGTTGTGTAGGTCTGTTTAATGTAATAGATATGCTAAGTATGTCTGTGTAGTGTAATATTCCCAACTTATGTATTAGTCAAGGCTGTAAATCCCGACTTTTGTAGTCACAAAGGGATAGCTGATGTTTAAAGCATTATATGCTATGTTATGTAAAATATTCGTTAAATGAATATGAATCTATGTTTGAGTAATGAACCAAGTTTAATATATATAACTTATATGATAAGATTTAGAATTGTGAGTTAAATTTATGATTTTATCAGTCAATGTCGCCAAGACGTCGAACTCGAAATCAAAGGGCAGAAGAATCTGTCAACAATGCTGATGGACTACAACAAGCAGACCCGATGCAGAACTTCACAAATATGATAGCACAAGCTATGCAGCAAGGAATACCAGCCGCAGGGAACCAGCCAGACAATCGCTTGGCAAAATTTAAAGACTTCAAGGCAGTAGGACCACCAAAATTCAGGGGGTCAGTTGACCCTATAGAAGCCCAAACATGGATTAACGAGATAGAAAAGGCGTTCGTAATTACTAGGGTAGATGAGGGCAAAAAGTCCTCTTTTGCCACTTATATGATGAAGGGGGAGGCTGACTTTTGGTAGGAGGCAAATCAAACGAGGGCAGGAAAAGGAGTAGTTACTTGGGCTAGGTTTAAAACTTTATTTTTTTGAAAGCTATCTCTCAGCTAGCATGCAAGCTAGGATGGAGGTAAAATTTCTGGAATTAAAGCAGGAAAACATGACTGTTGCGGAGTATGCCGCAAATTTTAATGAGTTGTCTAGGTTTGCTCCGCATCAAGTTGATACGGAGGCTAGGAAGGCAAGAAGGTTTGAGCTGGGCTTAAAACCTTGGCTCTACAACAAGGTGGCGGTGTTGCAGATCAATACTTTTGCAGTACTCATAGAAAATGCTATCATAGCTGAGGAGGGGAGTGAGGCCATGAGCCTCTACAATAAGGAGAAGAGGAACCAAAGCAAGGCTAGAGGAGCTGTGAAGGTGGAAGGTAATAGTGGAAATAGGGGTGAGAAAAGAAAGGGAAATTTTTCTGGGAATGTTCAGGTGAAGCAGGAAGGTGTGAAGAAACAGACGGTGTAGTGTAAGAATTGCGGGAAGAATCACTCTGGTGAGTGTCTGAAGGGTAAGTTTGTATGTTACAAGTGCGGGCAGGAGGGCCATATCTCTCCCAACTACCCCAACCCAAGGATGAATAGTGGGTGTTTTCTATGTGGATCGACTGAACATAAGGTGAAGGATTGTCCAAAGAGGAAAATGGAGGCAGGGAGTGTAACCATGGGAAAAGGCAACGGGACTCTGGCAATCACAGGACCAACTTCAGCCAACAAACCAACTGCACGAGTCTTCAATATGACGGTCCAAGATACTGTGGCAGCTGGGAATGGAACTCCAGGTATTATTCGAATAACTTTTATTTTCGTGTATATATATTTGATTTTCCTATATATAGCAAATTATTTTATAAAGAAATTTTGAGGGAGGAATTTTAGTTCTTTTAGAAATCAAACTTCCGATTAATGAGACAGACAAGATTTATGTTGAATAGATAAAAATTTGTTCGATCAATTATGATCGAGATCTATTTGCAATGATTGCGTATGTTATGTACCCTTGTATGTATGAGTTTTAAAACGGTAATACCGGGGACGGAATCCTTATAAGGGAGGGTAAATGTAATAACCCGATATTTTCAATATAAAATAAATAAGAAATTTTGCATATAATTTTTTTTTTATTTTTCTTAATGATGAGAATAAGTGTCAGAAAATGTGCATGTATTTATGTGATAAATAAAATTTATTTATTTCATAAATAATTTCAAATAATTTTATTTTAGAATTTTTGATCATTATAAAATATATTCTTATAATAATTAATTCTATAGTAGAAATGTCTTTATTAATTATTTTTCATGAAAATATAATTTTTGTATTATTTAAATAATATATGAAATGATTATTGAAATTATTATAATTATTATTTTATTATATGAATTTGTTCAGAATATTTAAGTTAATTATTTTAGCTTAATTATTGATGTTGTATATGAAAGATAAATCAGATATGGAATACAAACCCTAAATTTGGGTATTGATCAAGGGATGAGAATAATAATATAATATTAATTATATTTTGATTTTTCAGTGCTATAAATATGTACTGTAAATGTGTAGACGGATAATGGTTGGTCAATTATGGTAAATTATATCATGACCCTCATATCGTGTTATTAAACCCTAATTGTTAAACTCCGTTATGAGTTCGAGAATGTGTAGTAATTGTATTATATGAATTTTGTTGCGTATTATATAATTTCTGTAATTAGGAGAAACCCTAATTATTATTTGAAAGCCCTAATTTGCTAAAATTAGAAATCCTAATTATTATTTTTATAAATTATTATGATAATTAGGAAACCCTAGTTGCTAATTTGGAAACCCTAATAATATTAAGGAACCCTAATTTAAAATCCCTAATTTTTTTTATTAAAAATCCTAATTTTAAATTAGTGTATTTTAATTGAAATTTTATTACACTTTAATTTTAATTTTTCAAACCTTAGAAATTATTTGGGAAACTTTAAGATGTAAAATCCACTACAAAAAAATGAGGCTTTAGCAACAACCGATTTTCGTTGCTAAAGGTGCAAAATTTCGTTGCAAAAAGATTTTGACAACGACTTTACTATCGTTACGTCTTTCGTTGCGCAATGAGCGTTGCTAATTGTTCTGCAACGAACGTTTTTTTTTCGTTGCAAAAAGTAATATATTTTGCAACGAAATTTGGCTTTCGTACAGAGACATCGATCCTTTAGCAACAAAATGTATTGTTACAGAATAACTAAAAATTCGTTACTAAAAAGCCTATTGTTGTAAAAGCCTGCTAATTGGCAACGAAATGAACTCTCTTTTTTTTCAACGGCCATACATTTTCGTTGCAATTGACACCATTTTGCAACGACATTTTTCGTTGCAGTAAATTATGAAAATTGTTGCGTAAGCTTACTTTCGTCGCGGAATGTAAACTTTTTAGCAACAATTTTCGTTGCTGAATATATTATTTGGCAACGACATTATGCTAAATCAGCAACGAAAACGTTTGTTGCTGATTATTTTTCAATAGCAACGAAAGTCGTCGATTAGCAACGACATTATATGTTGCCGTTTCTTTATATGTGTAACGAAAGTTGATATGATTTGCAACGATAAAAAATGTTGCCTTTTATGTTAGTATTAGCAACAATATCCTCTCCGTTGTTATTAGGTTAATTTTTCGTTGCCAAATATTATATTTTTAATGCCATTATCAACGAAAATTTGTTGCTAAATGTATAAAAAATTGTTGCTATATTATAACTTGTTCAATGCTTTGGTAACGAATTATATTGTTACCAAATCAAAATTTGACATTCTTTTTGTGTACCTGACTGGCTCAATGTCCCCATAGCAAATAATGGCAAAAATATAAAAAACTAAAATATTATTAACTTAATAAAATCATCCACTACATAATCATTCATTATCTTTACAATTAATCTTTCAAAGCTACCACAATTCTTCAATCAAAGTATATATCTACATATATAGAGAGACTACAGTTCATAATTTCATCTCTTGTCTTCCGTAAACGTAGCACAGAAATTTGATACCCAGTATTGTAAGGCAGGTCGTAGAAGCAGTCTTCCTGCACATATTTAAAAATAATAGCAAAGTCAGTAAAATAATAGCAAAGTCAAGAAAACGTGCTAAATTTACCCATACTGCATTATTCAATAACTTATTACAAATGGAAGATGAAAAGATCAACCTATTTTGATCACTAAAAGAAAATATATATAGAGCATAAAACGAAGGTCATCATTAGAGCATATTTAATAAAGCTTTATCCTAGTCTGGATGGTGCTTCGACATATAGGACAGAGATGAATGTCTTGTCCACATTCACAACATGTCTGCAAATAAGAATGAAAAAGAAAACTTGAAAATACACTCTAGTCATGTTCTCTAAAAATGAAAACCAAAAACCTTTTGACAATGATACAGCGAAGTGGCACAATTCGACACTGAGCAATTGGTAATTTTTTTATAGAGCATACTGGAGTTCTAATAGTTCTACAGCTGGTGTTTTTATATTGTGAAGTTGTTTACATTTCCTAGCACGTGAACCTTGGCAATTTAGAGCTTATTTCCTGCTTGGTTGATACAGAAAGTATATACCACAAAGAATCTTTTTTTACCAATTTCAGAATCCAGAAAGATAAAATTAGCTACAATAAGATTGTCCCAGCCCTGGAAAATCTTTATATGCGTATAAATAAAGTCAAATATGACTTTTTAGATGCAGGGAGAGGGAATAGAACATAGGAAAGCACAAAGTGCACTATTATTCAAACTTAACTTTTTTTGTTCTCCAAATGGTGCGCCCAAAACCAACTTTGGTGAGTGCTATATATATAAACCAAAGGTGACTCTCAAGTGGTGCGCCTTTCCTAATATAGAAAATTTTAATGCAGCACCCCACCAGGTGAATGCAGCAATATGGTGGATGGAGCTTATGGCTAGAATCTTTTAGGCTTAAAAGTGGCATGTGTGATATTGACATCAGGAGTCTTAAGAGTTCTAAATAATCAATCTTCCTATGATGTGATCCACCATATATACAAGTTTTCATACATTGGAAGACTTTGAGCACCTAACCAATTTGAAGATAGGGGATTTTTACAAGTGCTTGGCAGAGAAAAAAGCATGATGGGATTTGAATTTTAATTAATACATTTGTCAACGTTCAGCTAAAGTACTGAAAGCAAAACAAAAATATTATAATGATAAGGGACATTTAATTTGTTGTAGGAATGAGAAAAGACATGTTACAAGGCTAGGAGCGATCCGTCTATTGTGAGAACCTTATAAGAAAGATGAAAAAAGGGAAAATCATCGATGAAATGAAAAATATGAAAAGGACATAATAAAGGTAAGGAGGTACCGCTTTCACCAGACAGATAATAAATGAAATTACTTGTAATCTAATATAGCTCAAGTAAGAGCCATTGACCTCAAAAATATTTCTATTTGAATGCAGTTTACAATTTTTATCTGATTCATATGGCATATTCATATCAATATAAGTATATAACTAGATATGATAGATGTAGAAAGTGCTGAAACAATACTTAGGTACAATGTGTTCTAGAGTAAACTAAAAATGAGAAAATAACTGAAAAATAATTTGACCTTGGAATGAAAAAATTAGTCCTTTTCGCAGACCTCTCTAGCCAAACTTATTTGGCATGAAACTTAGAACTATGTATCTAGTTGCCAATTTCAAATTTCATTAAAAATGAGGTCTGCACTCGAGTTTACACTCAAGTAAAAGAAGGGATGAGAAAAGGAGACAGGCATTCACATCAATGATAGCCTAAAAGCATTTCTCGGACTACCAGCACATTATTTTGCTTTTCATTTCTCTTTGAAAATCAACTTCAAATTTCAAGACCTTAAAAATATATTTCTTTCATTAGATTAGTATTTCTTTTAGAACTGATAACACAGCCATGTTTCCAGCCGCAAACAACATATTTAAACACCATAAACAATTATATCAAATCCAAACTAACTTGAATTTTAAGTAGAACATAATTTAGTGCAGCTCCAACATATATATACATGTACATATAACACTTACTATACAATATGCATATTAATCTGAACTTCAAACTTAGTACACATTGGGATAGCTCAACCAGAAAATAGTTTTATATATTTAATTAATTAACTATTCCTTGTAGAATTGATTTCACATTCCATTTTCCAGCCCCATAGAGAGAGACCAAGAGAAATAATATCAAATTTGAATTAACAGGAATTTTGAGTACAACTGGTGCTCCCTGCACCTCCTACTTACATATATGTACACATAACACTTACTTTATATGTAATGCATACCAATCTCAAATTCTAATTAACTTAAAAGCAATGGAATAGCCAACATTTTTGAACATTCACACCTTTGTTTCCGGATGATCATCGGACTATTCCAAACAGAGTCGGTAACCAATCAATGATATCAATCTCTGCATTTTGATGAGCTTTCAACATCTATTCAATGTAATCCACAAGCAACACAAATTTTCAATAGCTTTCATACTGATTCAACTTAAAACTAACACATTCACATTTTTATGAACACAAATAAACCACAATTTACATACATAAAATCCTAAGTTATCCAAAATCCTAAGTTTCAAGATTGAAAATGCTTACTCGCCTGAAATTTCTGTCACTAGGGCAAGGGACAAGTTATCCAAAAGTTGATGCATTCCCATAACAGCTTCGAAGAACCTCCATAGACTTCTCCAAGGATTGTGCAAGCTCAGGGATAGATGTCCTACACACTGAAATATATCACAAAATAAAGAGTTCAGTTTTGGTTGTAAGATGTCCATTCATATATTTAGAATCTAATCATAATTCATAGTTAATGTCATCAATCCCAAAAAAAAGAACTGTCAACGGTCAAGCTAACTGTTGCTATCACTACTTATACATTTTAAGAATGGAGTGATGTGCAAAATTTAAGAAGCCTGTCAGGGCATATTTCCATTATAATTCCTTTTTTGTTATTGATAATGAATGTGCATTATAGTAAATACCAAAAAAGGAAGCAAAACCGGAGTAGAATTGACAAACTCTAATAGTAAAATAATTCATTGATAGTCCTTTTAAAAGATTTTCATCAGTTACGTAGCATACTATTAGAGATTTCTTTTCTTGGATAACTAGCATAATGTTAGAACTTCTAATTTAACACTAAATAATACCTCCCAAACTCGTACCTGAGTCTGGCCATCATCCCCAGTCACAATGTTTCCAACTGTTCGAAGTGCAGGAATGAGCACCGAAGGTGATCAATGACTGAAACACCAGTATACAAAATGAAATTAGACATAGATTTGTAAGAAAAGAAAATGGCTCAAATAAGGAATAGAAAAGACAAAGTGTCACATACAGGAGGAGCTCAACAAGACGTTGACAAACGCTCGCTTCAATAACAACTTGAATTTTGTCATTTGTACCATCAAAAAAATATGAGAGTGCCCAGCATGCATCTGTAAGCACCTCCTCATCATTTAAATGAACAAAGCGCTAGAGGGCAGGAAGTGCTGGCCTCGTCTGCCAAAATAATTTGAAATTTTTTTATTACACTCAAGCAATACTAGATAAATTGATTTTTTTAAGTCAAAAAGCTAAAAAATGTAGACCAATAAACAACCTGCTCAAAGGGAGGTTGTGGCTTGTCCCGACAAAAATTTGATAGAGTCCAGGTGGCATTTCTTAGCATTGAAAGCTTGGCATGTTCATTCAACTGAGCCAACAAATGTATCAAAGCCCCATTTCTGAGGACAAGATCACGACAACAAGGGAGTCACCAGCCACGTTTCCCAACGCCCACACAGCCTGCAAATTCAAAGAGGATTCAGTAAAACAATTGCCCGATTTGTAATTCCAATTGAGTAGGAACTAGGAAAGTGTAAATTTAAGTATGGGTCATTTTTTGAAAAGTTTACCTACTCACGGACATCATCACTAAGAGAGCCGAGAAGCTTCACAAAGATTGGAACAGGCCCGTGGTCTATAACCACTTTCGTATTTTCAGAAGTTCCGGAAGCAATATTAGTGAGTGCCCAAGCAGCCTCAAACTATAAGACAGTGCAAAATATTAATCACGAAAGTGATAAAATTACAAGTACAAAACTACACAAATAACACAGTATCTCAGCTTCAAACCTGGAGTTAGGGGAAATCTTCCCTCGTAAGAAACTCAACAAAATGTGGAACAACCCCAGACTGTATAACTTCCTCAATTGGAGGGCTTCGTTCTATTAATCAAAATTCAAGGATCATTTAATAGTATTATTAGGAAAAATAACAAAAAACAACCACAAAATCTCATATTCTTATACCTATAGAAAGAAAATTACGAAATTGAGTAGTAGCCTCCAGCTGCAAATTATTGTCACTTGACCACACCCCAGCAACCATAGAAGGAAGACTTTCTAACTGAAATTTCATCAACATAGGATTGTTTTGAAGACCACTTTTCATGGGGTGAAAATCCAAAATTCAAGCCACCAATGGTATTTATCACAATTGAGAACAAATACCCCTCAATTTTTAGTGGTTCATGATTTTGCAGCACCCTCATCTTCCAATTTTATTCACAAATTGCAGAGTGCATCTTAGCAAATATACCTTACTGCAACAAGGCAATAAGAGGATAATAATTTACGTCACTCAAATTCAATACTTTTACAGCAACATTAGATCAAATTATAAGACATTAGATCAAATTATAAGTAAAATATTAGAAAGAAACACATCTCAGCAAACCAATTATAATTAAACATGTTTCAAGATACACTACACATATATACCTGTCCAGCAGCAATTCGCAATAAAGTTCTCCTAATCCGGGAGTCATTATTTTCAGAAACCCCCATTTGAGCCCTCATTAGCTCCCCAACAGTCAATGGCCTCTTCCCCTTCCCCGGGTACGGACTACCCCCCAGAACCTGGACTCAAACCCGAACAGGAGCTAGATCGGAGCCTTAACGCCTTTTTCATTTTCGAAGCGGCAGTAGAAGTGACGGATCGGTGCTGCACCGATGGCGAGCTCGATAGCGATGACGGCGACGGAGATGGAGACCCACGGTCGGCGCTGTTGCTGGGAATGTATGTGAGGGGTTTGTCGGAGGATGTACGGAAGGCGGCGATGAAGATCTCGTAGGCGGTGTCACGGAGGTCGACGACGGAATAAAATAAAATTGAAAGTAGAGTAATATGAAGTGTTCGATGTATGATTACGTGAATAAATAAAATGATACTCCCTCATCTGTCACATAATAAACAACGTTCTAGTATAATTTTAGTGGTAAAATTTATTATTTTTAAATAAATAATTAAAATTTTTATATAAAATTTTTAAATCACGAAACTTGACATTACTAATATATTATTTATAGTTTATATTATTATAAACTTGAATCGACTGACGTTGGGAGTAAAAATTCACACATTTAATTTAGAAAAAACTACTGAACGTCATTTGAAATGGTGTTGAATTTTTGAATTTTTTTTTTGGCTAAAAATCAGAAAGGCAACCAACGCCACTTTAAAAAATATTTTTTCTAAAAACGAATTTAAAAAAATTATCTTAATTTTTTTTAAAACGATTTTATTTTTTTAAAAGATATTTTAAAAAAATAAAAATGTAATCTAATGCCAAACTAACCGGCATTGTAACTTTTTTTAAATTTTTTTATAAAATAAATTTGTAAAAAAGAAGAGTAAGATATAACATCACTTTAACTTACGTTAGAATTTTTTTTTTAATTTCTTTGATCTCTTATACTTGTTTACAAATATCAATATTTTTTTAATGTTTATTCTCTATCATCGGCGTTGGAAATGAAAGAGTATATAAGACTTCAGCTATAAAAAAATAAAAATAAAAATTTTATTGCCAATTAAACTGATGTTGCATCTTACTGTTCTTTTTTACAAATTCATTTTTTTTAAAAAAAATTAAATAAAATAGGGATAAAATTGATATTACATTAATATGGGTCAAACTAACTTATTAGGATGACTTATAAGTTATTTTTAAATAATTTTATTCTGTTTTAGTTCATAAAACATAATAAAATGTTCTTCATCTTTTATGTTTTCTCTTAGAACTGTTAGTATTATAATTTAATTTTATAATATATTTGGAAAAAAATGTCAAAGGAGAACTAGGAATAGCTAGGGGTATACCATTACTATTTTTCTTTTAATATTTTATTTTTGGACTTAAAAATATGTTCATGATTTAAGTTACTCCCTCCGTCTAAGAATAAAAGTTCTTATTATTTTATGTAATCTCAAGTTAAATATTTACTTATATTAAATAATCTATTTTTTTACAATAATTTGTGCGTAATATCCTTAGTATTAAATGTCATATTTTTATTATTTACAAATATTTATATAATGTAAGACCCCAACTTTTATGAATAAAGATAAATTTTTTTATAAATATCATTTTTAAATATTAAGATGTGAATTTGAAATAATGTTATAGTTGTGGGTAATATTTATAAATTTTACAAAGTAAGCAAGTTGTTATAAAATATTCGATTGGTCGGGGAATATTCGTTTTAACAGGGAATATTGATGCTTAAGTGAGAAGTCACTCAGTTATACTCAATTATTATTACAATAATTAATACATAATATCTCTCATATTATTGATTCAATTATTGTCACAATATCAATATTTTATATTATTAAATCAATAATTGAGACGACAAAGTTATTCATATTATTATTTGCAATATTGACGATGTCTAGAAGTTCTGTCAAGGAGAGGTTAGATAATCTAATTGCGCGCCAATAGGGAGAAATTCTTATCGGAAAACCCCCTCTTTCCTGAGAACGACCTGGTTGTTAATATTGCGAATTATAATAATGATGAATAAATGTTGTTAAATCTTAAATCTCCACATTAAACTATATATATATATATATATATATATATATATATATATATATATATGAGTCCGGATCAGGTTCGGACTCCCAGACCGGACCAAAATTCGGACTTTTTTTTTTACTTTTTTTAAAAAACCTAAAAAAAATAAATAAATAATTATGGAATTGAAATTTTTTCATAATACAGTGTTTTTGATGTGATTTGGGTACGTATAACAAAATATGGTGGTACAGTCTGTGCAGACTGTACCACTATTTTTTGGTATAGGTATCCAAAACACGTCCAAAATATTGTATTATGGAAAAATTTCAGTTCCATAAAATATTAAAAAAAAATTTAGTTGTTTTAAAAAAAAAAATGGTCCGAATTTGATCAGGTCCGGACAAGACTAAAATACGGACCCCAAAATTTTTTTTTATTTTTTTTTAAAATAATTAAAAAAATAAATAAATTATGGAACTGGAATTTTTATATGTACAGACATGTTTTGTTATATGTATTCAAATCACATCAAAAATACTGTATTGTGTAAAAATTCCAGTTCCATAAAATATTAAACTTTTTTTAGTAAAAAAAAAAACTCCGTATTTTATAAATTTCGGGATCCCGGACTGGATCCAGACCCTATATATATATATATATATATATATATATATATATATATATATATATATATTCATATAAATCTATCTTTAAAATTTATAAATTTATAAATATTTCATCTAAAATTTTCTTTAATGTTGAGATTTATTTAGTTAACTAATAAATTGAAATGGCTCAGTGGCAGCTTAATGACTCAATAACCCATAGGTCATAGGTTCGAAACTTAGGTGTGATATTTTTGCTTCTTATGTTATATTTTTTGTCTATTAGATAAATTCTATTACCATCTATATATATATATATATATATATATATATACTTAAATCTCCACATTAAACTAAATATATATAAAGTAACTATGAATATTTATATAAACGTAACTATGAATATTTATAAATTTATCTGTAAATATTCATATAAATATTTATAAACAAATCTATTATCTATTATATATACTAAATCACAGTACATGACATAATATATTGACACATGTCCTTCAATAAATTTAACACATGTTCATTCTAATTAATGCTTCTTATTGCATTTGACAAAAATACCCTTGACAATTACTTAGGATATTATATAACGATCACCTTATTTTATGAATATTATCAATAACCACATTATTTTAGGATCCATTAATTAGGTAACTCTCTTAGGCAACAACCAGATTGGATCAATTTAAACACGATAGGGCCAACTTGCTTTTTATGAAAAATTAGTTTTAATTATTTGAAAAGTAAATTTCCTTTAATATTAGACTTTTATTTATTTTACCTACTTTTCATGTGCCTAATAAATTTAATCTATGATTAATTAGTTACTTTCATAGTTCTATTCAATTAAAAATTATTTCCATATTCATTTTAAAACTTCAATCTATTAGCTTCCAAAAATTCTTCCTCCAATCTATTATCTATTATCTATTATCTATTATATATACTAAATCACAGTACATGACACAATATATTGACACATGTTCATCTATAAATTTAACACATGTCCATCCTAATTAATGATTCTTATTGCCTTTGATAAAAATACCCTTGACAATTACTTAGGATATTATATACTGATCACCTTATTTTATGGATATTATCAACAACCATATTTTTTTAGGATCCATTAATTAGATAACTCTCTTAGGCAACAACCAGATTGGATCAATTTAAACACGATAGGGCCAACTTGCTTTTTATGAAAAATTAGTTTTAATTATTTGAAAAGTAAATTTCCTTTAATATTAGACTTTTATTTATTTTACCTACTTTTCATGTGCCTAATAAATTTATTCTATGATTAATTAATTACTTTCATAGTTCCGTGCAATTAAAAATTATTTCCATATTCATTTTAAAACTTCAATCTATTAGCTTCCAAAAATTCTTCCAATTTATTATATATACTAAATCACAGTACATGACACCATATATTGACATATGTCCTTCTACAAATTCAACACCTGTCCATCTTAAATAATTTTAATTATGTCCTAATTATCTTAATTATATCCTATCCTTTTTAAAATTATGGAAAAATAATAACAAAATAATTATCTTAATTATATCCTATCCTTTTTTAAATTATGGATAAATAATAACAAACCAAGTAGAATTTAATCTCTTCAACAACCAATGAACAAAATTTTATATGGATAAAACTTCCTAATTGAATTAGAGTTTGAAATAATGTTAATGATCACCTGATCTAATCCTCATGCATATACATACATATATATACATATATTAATTAGGCTAATTATTTATTCTCATAAGTGAATAGCAACCATGGCTTCTTCTTCTTCATGGTCAATTTTCCTTTTCTTTTCCGTTTTGTCTCTCTGTCTTTCTTCTATTAAATACACACATTATTATTTACAGGTTACAACTATATGCAGAAGTGTGAAACATAACCCAGAAGCAGGTGAAATTATTTCATTGGTTTGCCTATTTTCTAAATTTTTAGATATTATGTGCTAAAATTTGAGATTATTGCATTTGCATTTAGTTGCTGATATGCAGAATAATGTTTGCAATTGATTTGATTGATCTGATATTTGTGTTGTCAATCGTGTTTAATTGAAAATTTTGGTGGGTTTTCGATTGGAATGTTTGTGTTTAGATTAGAGCTATTCACGTTTCTTATATCAACAGTAAGGAACTGGGTTTATTTCTTAATTTGATTATTTAGTATCTACATTTTAAGTCACATAAATATGTATGTTTGATCAGATTTAAGGGTTTGATAAGATTAAGGATATTAAGGCTTTGGAAGTGTTAATTTTCCTTACAAAATTTTTGGGATCAATGTCCTACTTCGCACTTGTTGCAGGACAGAGCAATATGATTTTGTCAATATTTATTTAGCTTGATTCAAGCTTCCCTCACACATTTTACAGTAAAACTTTTGTAGTAAGCATGATTGTTTACTTCACAGAACAAAAATATATACTTTCCCTTTTATTAATTGATTATAAAATGCTGCTACCTACTAGCACCAAGATTTGAAATATGTATATTCATTTGTTTTTCTATGTAAAATTTGATCATCGCACAATAATATACTATTTTTTTATTATATTTTAATTTATTAATTGTACGCACACATTTATTATTAAAAATTTGAATAATCCCGCCGCAACGCGGGGGTTTGTATCTAGTATATACTAAATCACAGTACATGGCACAATATATTGACACATGTCCTTCTACAAATTCAACACATGTCCATCTTAATTAATGCCTCTTATTACCCCTGACAAAAATACCCTTGACAATTACTTTGATATATATACCGATCACCTTATTTTATGGATATTATCAACATTCACGTTATTTTAGGATCCATTAATTAGATAACTCTCTTAGGCAACAATCAGATTGGATCAATTTAAACACGATAGGGCCAACTTGCTTTTTTATGAAAAATTAGTTTTAATTATTTGAAAAGTAAGTTTCCTTTGATATTAGACTTTTATTTATTTTACTTACTTTACATGTGCCTAATAAATTTATTCTATGATTAATTAATTACTTTCATAGTTCCATGAAATTAAAAATTATTTCCATATTCATTTTAAAACTTCAATCTATTAGCTTCCAAAAAATCTTCTAATTATTTGAACCACGTTAATTGATTTTAAAGATATGAAAATTTATTTGCTTAACCAATTTATGAAAAACTCAATCAATTAATAAATTATGGAATACTTAAATAATATAAAATCCATCCCAAGATTTATGAAAATAATATTGGTTAGATATATGAAAGATAATAAATCTTTTAAAAACTTATTTTCTAACCAACTCCATCAATTATTAGAAGTACTAAAAATCAATATTTTAAAATATTTTCATATTTATTATTTTATTCCTTGTGTCAATTATGCGACCAACACTTTTTCATCCAATTGAATCATGCTACTTAAAAAATAAATCCTTGAAGGATTCAATCAACAAAGTAATCGATAACTTTTTATAATTTTTATGGAATATAACATTCAATCAGCTTATTACAAATTGATTTATTTCAATAAAGAAGTCATGGTTCTTAAGGAAATGATTCAAACAGAATTCACTAAATAATAGAAACTTTTAATATGGAACGAAATGAATAAAAAATTAATATCTTTTAACAACTCGGATGGACAACTCATTACCATTTCATTGACCGCTTCTTAAATCATGAAATATGATCTATTAATTAATTAGACCAATTTCAAATTGAATTGGGCAGTTTGAAAGTAAACTTAGGCTCAATTAAGATTTTGATATTTATTTTAATATACCAATTAAATAATTCCATATTATGAATCATTAGGGTTCAAATTCTTCATTATATTTTCATATTAATTTTGAAAGTCCAATTACTTTATGTCATAATTATTTAACCACTTCCATAAATATGACCATGCAATGCAATATCCTAGAGTCTTGATTGAGAAATCTATTACCTATTATCTATTATATATTATCTATTATATATATACTAAATCACAGTACATGGCACAATAAATTGACATCTGTCATTCTATAAAATCAACACATGTCCATCTTAATTAATACTCCAGCTTATTGCCCTTGACAAAAATACACATCTAAAATAACAACTGAAATTATAAAAAATCTAAATTCAATCCCCTAATTTTGCCCTAAATCTGAACAGGTATTCTGCCTCTGGTGAAGATGGTTATGTCGGATGTGGTGGCGCAACGGAGGTTGGCGGTTCAAGCATTAATTGAGCTAGCTAATGGAACTTACACGTAAGTTGTATATAATTTTTTCATATATAGAATTTATTAACATTTTTCTTTCGTATATACTCTTCTGTTTAACAAAATGAGTCTATTTAACTTTCATTATAGTTAATTTTTAAAATTTTAAAATTCATGTGAATATTTATTTTTATCTTTTAAATAATAATTTTGTAGTAACTGATATTTTTAAAAGTAGTTCAAGAAATCAACTATTACATTATCAAATTAATTTACATTAATTGAAATTGTAATTTTCACTAATTGATTAGTAAAAGAATCTAAACTAGGTTTTTTACGGGATACGTACTGGAAGTATAATTAATTTTGTCATGAAACTTGAAATTGGTTTAATTATTTTATTAAAATGGAATGAACAATTTACGTGAGCTCAGGTTGTGCTGATGTGGTAAGATTTTGAATGGAATCTATCTATTATTTATTATCTATTATCTGTTATCTGCTATCTATTATCTATACTAAATTACAGTACATAGCACCATTGAATGACATGTGCCTTTCCCACATTGTAACACATGTTCTATATAATTAATGTGCATCCCATTATAATTATATTACAACATAATATTATACAGTTTAAAATAACTATATCCTAAAATTACTACTTTTCTAATATTATATCATTCATAATCTATTATATATACTAAATCACAGTACATATCACAATATATTGACACATGTCCTTCTATAAATTTAACACATGTTCATCCTAATTAATGCTTCTTATTGCCTTTAACAAAAATACCCTTGACAATTACTTAGGATATTATATAATGATCACCTTATTTTATGGATATTATCAACATCCACATTATTTTAGGATCCGTTAATTAGATAACTCTCTTAAGCAACAACCAGATTGGATCAATTTAAACACGATAGGGCCAACTTGCTTTTTATGAAAAAATAGTTTTAATTATTTAAAAAGTAAATTTCCTTAAATATTAGACTTTTATTTATTTTACCTACTTTACCTACTTTTCATGTGCCTAATAAATTTATTCTATGATTAATTAATTACTTTCATAGTTCCATGCAATTAAAAATTATTTTCATATTCATTTTAAAACTTCAATCTATTAGCTTCCAAAAATTCTTCCAATTATTTGAACCACGCTAATTGATTCTAAATATATGAAAATTTATTTGCTTAACCAATTTATGGAAAATTCAATCAATTAATAAATTATGGAATACTTAAATAATATAAAACTCATCCCAAGATTTATGAAAACAATATTGGTTAGATATATGAAAGATAATAAATCTTTTAAAAACTTATTTTCTAACCAACTCCATCAATTATTGGAAGTACTAAAAATTAACATTTTAAAATATTTTCATATTTATTATTTTATTTTTTGTGCCAATTACGCGACCAACACTTTTTCATCCAATTGAATTATGCTACTTAAAAAATAAATCCTTGAAGGATTCAATCAACAAAGTAATCGACAACTTTTTATAATTTTTATGGAATATAACATTCAATCAACTTATTACAAATTGATTTATTCCAATAAAGAAGTCATGGTTCTTAAGGAAATGATTCAAACAGAATTCACTAAATAATAGGAACTTTTAATATGGAACGAAATGAATAAAAAATTAATCTCTTTTAACAACTCGGATAGACAACTCATTACCATTTCATTGACCACTTCTTAAATCATGAAATATGATCTATTAATTAATTAGACCAATTGCAAATTGAATCGGGCAGTTTGAAAGTAAGCTTAGACTCAATTAAAATTTCGATATTTTCATATTTATTTTAATATACCAATTAAATAATTCCATATTATGAACCATTAAGGTTCAGATTTTTCATTATATTTTCATATTAATTTTAAAAGATTAATATTTTAAATTTATAATCCACTAAATCACTACAAATCTAAACTATTTTGGTAATGTCAACTGTTCTGATATTATCCTTTTAAATTTAATTATTATATCCTAAAATCACTATTTTTTAATCCCAAATTAATATTTTTATTTTATAATCCCCTAAATCACTGCAAATCTAAACTGTTTTGATAATGTCAACTTTTACATAATTACACTAGTTTTTGAATTTTATAATATTGTACCTTTTATAATATTGTACCATGCATATATATAAGTTCCAACATTACGAACAGTGACAACCTAATAAATTCGTTTATTAAAATTTTACAGTATTATTTACCATTTATAATCTTATACCATACATTATCATACATATATATAATCCTGCACTAATATGTTTATTTTATAAACCCTAAAATCCACTACTTTTCTAAACTGTTACTAATTTAATTATGTTAAAATATAATTATTATATCTTAAAATAATTACTTTTCTAATATTTTAACATTCATAATTATACCATACATTATATCATACATATATGGTATAATATTATAATACACATATATAATAAAATCACTACTTATCTAAACTGTGCAGATATTATCATTACTAATTTAATTATATTACAACATAATATTATACCATTTATAATTATATTATAAAATAATATTATACAATTTAAAACATTTAAAATAAAATTAAAATAACAAATAATACAAATCATAAGTTACTATGTTGATTTTATAATCCACTAAATCACTACTTTTTCAATCTAAACAATTTTTATATTATCACAACGTAATTATTATCTTCTAAAACAATTATTTTTTAATCCTACATTATTATTTTGATTTTATAATCCCTTAAATCACTATACATCTAAACTGTTCTAATATTGTTAACTGTTCTAATATTATCATTACTAAATTAATTATTATCTACTAAAATCACTACTTTTTTTAATCCCAAATTAATATTTTAAATGTATAATCCTCTAAATCACTACAAATCTAAACTATTTTGGTAATGTAAACTGTTTTGATATTATATTTTCTAATTTAATTATTATCTCCAAAAATCACTACTTTATGATATTATCATTACTGAGCTATTATCATTACTCTCTATTATTTATCCTAATTTTCTTATCAAATATCCGATCAATCCCCTTGCAGCAATTGTTGATATCACATATCCTAATTTATTAGAAAATTTTGAGAATGACTTTTATTTCCAAGACCAAGCCATCCTTGCTCCTACACTTGATGTTATAAATAATGTGAACGAATATGTGATGTATTTATGGTCAGATGATGAAGTACCATATCTAAGATGTCCTATGTAAGGTTGATGAAAACTCAAACAGCTATGAAGGTATTTACACCCTATAATTTTTGAATAGCATTACATCTTCTGGAATGTCAAACCACAAGATAACGTTGAAAATTGGGGTTCCTGTAATGTTGCTTCGAAATATAGATTAATGATTTGGTTTGTGCAATGTCACGAGATTAATAGTAACTCAATTGGGAAAACATCTGATAGAAGCAAAAGTAATTTCAGTCAGCAATTTTGGACATAAAGTTTTCATACCTCTCTTGGTCTTAACACCGTCAAACATTAGATTACCTTTAAAATTCCAACAAAGACAATTTTCTTTGGTTGTTTACTTTTTCATGACAATTAATAAGAGCCAGAGACAATCTCTCTCACATGTTGGACTATATCTGTCACGTCCAATTTTTAGCCAAAACCAATTGTATGTAGCAGTATCAAGAGTTACAAGCAAGAGTGGACTAAAAATACTAATTTGTGACAAAGATGGACAAACATACAATACTACAAAGAAAGTAGTTTTCCAGAAAGTTTTTCACAATTTAATATAGAAAGGTTTGACTGTTTCTGGCTATTATCTTTTTACTGCTCATTATTAGTGTAAACCCTGATTATTTTATTATTATATCTCATGAAATTTTTACTATAATCTATTTGAATCTTTTTAGGTAAATCTATGATATGCATTTACAAAGCTATCTCGATCGAGCCAAATTCCAGTTACAAAGACAAAAATAAACAGGCAAACTCTCAACACTACCCCTTACAAAATTGTTTAATTTTTATTATACATTCAACTCGAAATTTTGTTAATACATGTACTGAGTAGAGTTTACGTATATTCATTTTTTTGTCTGTGTATATATATTCATGTATAACCATTGAAAAACATTTAAATAAGAGTATAATAGGTTTGTCTTTTACTTTTTGGATGACAGTATTTGAAATTCTATGTAAGTCCATTTCGTATGTGTTTTACACTAATTCTTTTCGTTTTTATTTAATATAGGAGCTAAATTCCTTTATGTTCTGTTAGTTTTCAATCCGACAAACACATGAATTTTTAGCTAATTGTGAGACTTTTTTTATCTCGGGCAATACTATTTCCTATAAAAGAGTTGTGGAAAGATAATTATTTATTTGGTTGATAGTTTAGGCAATGTTGAAATCAACTATTAAGTATGTCTAAATTCTTATAACTCACTATTGTCCAGATTCTTATCGTAAATATTTATTAGATTGCAACGATTGTTAAAAAGATCAAAACTGGAAGAAGCTTAAATGTGATAATCCTGGTACCTATGGTTCAATGGTAATGTGACAATGAATTTGGTGTATACAGTTCTTGGCAGAGTTAAATTTTTGTTGTCATGCTTCTTGCATTATTTCAGGTGCATCATAAATTTTATCCTACTTAGCACAACAAAATTTTGCGCCCTACAATTCTAAATACTGTTAAAAGTGCAAAGGATTTATATGAAAACCTTCAGATTATGGGACAATGCATTCAATGGGAGGGGCTATGGCTTCATTTTGGGGACTATATCCCACGGTGTTTATATTTATGACTTCTTCATTTATTGCATTCTATTATATGGATTGCGGCTTTGCATGATTTGTTAAGTACTAGCATCCGGTAAATCATTTTCATCATCATTAATATATTTTTTTGGCATTATGGTAATACTGTGAGTGCCTATACAATTGTCAAAAATTGACAAAAAAACTATTGAGGCAATGTATTCGTTCTTTAACTATAACTTTGTGTTATGTATGACATGATGTTATACTGCTATGTTTTTGGACATGATGTTTGTTTGACATGAAGATCCAACATAATTATTAATTCTCGTGCTTTTCAGTTTTCGTATGTAACATGTGCTTTCCCTTTATGTCTGAGGACCGAAACTGAGACATTCTTTCGCTGTTTTTCCTTTCGTTCGGATGTTAGAATTCTGGTGCAAGTAAGCGTATACGAGACATGGATCTTCAAAATGCATCAAGTACATGTGCCAGATATTTGAGGCTTGGTGAGGTTTGTGTAATGTGTAACAGACTTCAAATATACCACTACCAATCATATCAATATAACAATTCGATGACATTGTGCATGACACTTTCTAAATATTTGTTAATGCTTTAGAATGAAAGAGTTACCCATTTTTAACCATATTGGTTACATTATAAATATTTTTATCAAGACATTAATATGTATATATATATATATACACACACACACACAACTGTTATGTAATGTTATAGGGTTTAGTGATCAGATTAATTATATACTTGGATATGTATTTGCGCATAAAATTTTTAGGGTCCTTTACAATAATATACAACATTTAAAAAATAATTACACTACTAGTGCATCACCAAAATAATTACAAAGATAATAACTTTCCCATATTAATTTATAATATTAGTGCAATTAGGATTCCTTAATTTAGAAAATTAGTATAGGATTCAATTCATATTAATAAGGAAACCTAAAATGAAGGAAAAATAATTGTCATAAATAATAATTCAAATTCCAATATCTTGGATCTAACAACAAAAATAAATTCAAATTCAAAATAATAATTCAAATTCAAATATTCAAAGTTACCAAACAAATCGAAAATAAAACAAAGAGAAAATTACGAACAACCAAAATAAATCGAAAAAGAAAAAGTCAGAGTTACCAAACAGGTCCAAAATGAATTCGGAGTAGCCAAACAAAAGAGGAAATCACAACAACCAAAACAAAATAAATCGAAGAAGAAGAAATCGGAGTTACCAAAATAAATCGAAAAAGAAGAAGTCAAAGTTACCAAACCAGCAAGAACAGATCCAAAACGAATTCGGAGTAGCCGAACAAAGAGGAAATCACGAATAATTTTTTTATGAATATTTGGTTACCCACAAAAATTAAAATGGTTACCATTGTATGAAGGTTTGGCAACCAACTGCACCATATTCAAAATAATTTTATTTTTAAAAGGTTATTAATAAGTAACTAACAACTATATAAATGAAAACTTAGACATGGCATTTCGGATACCATCTGCACGTAACAGTTGGAAACTGTTC
>CM029017.1:131862673-131892673 GCA_016801055.1 Panax notoginseng | reverse complement strand
TTAATAATAATAGAATTAATGAATATTTAAATCATTTAATAATGATTCTGATGTTTGAAAATTCATGATAAATTATAATAAATGTTTAAAAATTATTATAAGTCATTTTAAAAATAATATGACTGATATTTTTAGTTATTAAGCTACATGATAGAGTTTTAGACTCGATAAGTACCCGATAAAGCTGTCGGTACACCGAAATATTTTAGAAATTGATCTGAACTTAGATAATTTGACTTGATAAGTGTTTATTTGTGATTCAATGGTTGTTAAACATAAGTGACAATGTGATTAGATAAGGTGCAGACTGCAATAAGTAGTGCTATGCGTTACGATATATTATTCTAATCGAACGAATGATCTTATTACTGATAGGTTGCTGTATAAAAGATTAATCTAAGTTGCGTTATTGTAAGCAGCAGCTCAGGCAAGTATCTGAACTATCCTTTACATTGTGAAAGTATCCTACCTTTGTATTTTCTTTATGCAATGGGCATGAGTAAGAATTATTTTAGAATTATATTATTACAGTACAGATTATTAACCATATATTATATACGCTCATTGCTTATCAACATGTTAATATATGGTAATTCAGATATATATTCTGTTCGTTAATTTCTATAAATGGTTATACAAGTGTCCCCACTTGGATAATCATTGTATTTAATCACATGTTGGTACACCTTTGTCAATTACCCGCATATAAATATATGTTGAATTATAGATTATTGTTAAACAAGATAAAACTTTTGGTTTGGAACCCGACAAGTATGAACATCCCGTAAACGAGAAAACTTTTTATGCACCCAAGGTGAACAAAGTGAGCGATACTATCGTTCTGACATGTAGTATTGATCAATACAGGGCATAACGGGATGATCACCTCCGTGCCCGTAAGTTACGACGGTTTGTAGATGAATTTTTGCTAAACCTATTCAAAAATTGAAAACAATGTTCATAGTATGTCACCTAAACCCCAATTATAGTCATTACGTAGTTTCAAAAATTTGATAGAGAGTTGTTATGTTATTATTATCGGTTCAGATTACTTCACAACTATTGACTTGTTGTAGAAGAGTAGTACAAAGAAAATATTTAACCCTTTCAGCTAATATTTATAATTGTTATTACTTGCTGGGCACTCAAATGCTCACTCTTGCTTAAATTAAATATTTTTAGTTAAGTATGATCAACCAGAAGGCTCAGGCAAGAACAAGGGGAAAGGAAAGCTGTTCGAATGAGATTTCTAATATGTGGTGTAATAATTATAGTTTATTAAGACAATGTTACTTATTATCTGTGATGTAATGAATGTTTAAAGGTCTCGTACCTGGGAGTAAACTTTGATGCATGTAAATAAAGTTTGAAATTTATATTATTGTTATTATTATTAGTATTATTCAGCCTATAGAAATAGTATCGTGAAGCACCGAGTTTGGGTTTCAAGTACCCGAATTTGGGGGCGTCACAAATTCCATATCAAACATCTCAACTCTGTCATCTACTGTCCAAAGATGAATGGTGCTGTTGAAGCGGCTAATAAGAATATCAAAAGATCATGCAAAAGATGTCCGCCAATCACAAAGGATGGCCTAATTTATTTCCTCTGACTCTATTAGCCTACAGAACATTCATGCACACTTCCGCTGGGGTAACCCCCTACTCATTAACCTATAGGATGGAAGCAGTGCTCCCCATAGAAGTGGAAATAGAATCCCTCAGAGTGTTGATAGACGCTGAGTTAGATGAAAACTAGTGGTTACAAGATAGGTATCACCAATTGTCTCTAATAGATGAGAGGTGAGCCGCTGCTATCTTCCATGGTCAGTTATACCAACAGAGGATCGCCAGATCCTACAACAGAAAAGTCCAGCTACGACAATTCAAACAACATGACCTGGTCTTAAAGAAGGTAATTGAAAACCAAGATCAGTCTAAGGGAAAATTCGCCCCAAACTGGGAAGGTGTAAGACCCCAAATTATTAATAAATAAAATTTATTTTCCTCTATTTATTATTCTGAAATAGTAAGAGTTGATTTGATTAATGTGGTTAGTTATGGGTAAAATGCGCAAATATTTTAAATAAGCAAGTGGTTATAAAATATTCATTGTTGTCGGGGAATATTTGTTTGGTCGTGGAATATTCTTGTTGTCGGGGAATATTCGTACGACGGCGTAGCCTTACGTGGGCCCCATAACAGAAAGCGATTGGATGAAGAAAACGACAAAAATAAGTTGTTTATAAATAACGGCGTAGTTATTACCGTTAATACTGTTGGAATACCCGGTGGTTAAAACACGGTAATACGCGTAGCACACGGTATTGCACCAATTATTGATTCTTACGTAAGAAGGCACTACTCAATAATTGTTACAGTAATTACTGTTCAATATTGTATTTTATTGATTCAATAATTGCTGCATTGATATTTTATATTACTGTTGTTTCAATAATTGTCACTACGCAGTATTTTTTATTATCGGAGCAATAATTCATATTATCTGAATAATATTATTAGATAACATTATTGGCAATGTCTAGAAAGTTCTGTCTAAGGAGAGGTTTGGTCATCTAATTGCGCGCCAATAAGGAGAAATCCTTATTGGAAAGCCCCCTCTTTCCTGGGAACTGCCTGGTTGCCAGTACTGTGGTTCTGTAATATTATTTGTGTATAATTAATTATTGATTTATATGATGAGGAAAATAGTGATTTTATGTGGATATAGATAGAGAAAAATTTTAATGTGACAATTGTTAAAAATTAATATTTTATCTTTTTCTGATAAAATAATTCATTTAAATATATTATTTTAATAATATATTGATGGTGGTATTTTTACAATGAATGTGGGATATATGAGTATATGAGGAGGAAGAGTATTTTTGTGGCATTAAATGATTAACACATGTTTTGTGTGTTGGTGGACATAATTCTTGACAGAAAATTTATTATTGACTGTAAAATCGCCCGTTTGTGAATTTTGGTCAATTTCTGTTTAGAATTTGGAAAAACTTTCTTCTGCAAAGTTGTAGAGAATTGAATTTCCTATAAAACTCGCGAGATTCGAATTTTCTGATAAAATGGCTATTTATTATGAATTATTGAAGTTCTGAAGTTCTGAAATAATTGATTTTTGGAAGTTTTATTTATTATTTTGAAGAAAAACGTTTTTTGGCATTTAAGTGGGCTAACATGTGATATAAATGGGCTGAGATCAGATGTCTAGAGGCGGGCTAAGAAAAATTTGATAAATATATTATTATTATATTAAATTTTCTGCTTTGGTGTTCTAAGCATTTTCCTATAAATAGGGTGCTTAAGTTAGAATTGAAAATCACACCAGAAACACAAGTTTCTCTCTATTGCTCTCTCTATATCGAGCGCATTCTTGTGAGTATTTGATACTTTGAGTGTTGCTATACGGTGCAAGTTTCCTTCAGCACTATATCTAGTATTCCAGTCAGAAGTACCGTCTTTCCGAGGTAAGGGATGTTATTTCTTCTTAAATGATATTATTTTCTTCAATATCATTATGCCGAAGTATTGATCTGAACTTTTTATCAATTTTGGAACTTTTCATGTCGGGGTTACTATTCATGAGTTACTATTCATGAGTTACTATTCACGAGTTACTATTCACGAGTTACTATTCATCGAAAAATGAAGTTTCCTTCTTTTCGTCCAAATATCTATTCTGGATACTAGGTTTGATTGTATCCATGTTTTGATCATTCTTGAATTTTACTTCACTATGATAAGGTATTTTTGAACATGGATAAATCGAAATATGAATCCTTAATATTTGTTATTTTGCTTCACTGGGTTCGTTTTCTTTAAAATATTTTTCATCATCCTCAGTCTTAAATGATGATATAACTGAATATCTTTGGCCTGTAGTGCAAAGATGAATAATTTCTGATGAATATCTTTGGCCCGTAGTGCAAAGATGAACAGGTGTTGAGGTGAACATGACCAACTGATGGATATCTTTGGCCTGTAGTGCAAAGATGACTATTTGATTCAAGATATTTATTGATTGATGTTACAGGGATAAAATGTTGATGATGGGCTTTTAAATTCATAGATAATCGTAGATTTCATTCTCTACGTAACTTCTCTATGAATTATTATTTTTCGCTGTGAATATTGAATTAAAACTTGTTGTCTATTGTATTCTATTAAATTTTTCCCTGTTGAAGACTAACGATAATTTGTTGTATATTATCTTAGTCATAATATTCTTTACTGGGCTAGTTGAGCTCACCCTTTTCCTTGTTGTTCCATTTTCTTCTCAGGAGGGGAGAATGTAGCAGGTACTAGTCGGGGTATGGAATGAAGGTTCTAGGAAGTTATTTTAGTAGTCCTCACCATTTTTTTTATAAAATATTATTCTAATAATTGTAATGAGGACTTATTTGAGTGTGGATATTGTCTAGATGACAATATTTGTATTTACACTCACAGTTTTTATGTTGTATTAGTAAAGTTGTAGTTGTTTCTATACCATGTTATTAACGACTCAGAATAGGTGTTGTATACCTGTTTTGGGGGCGTCACAGTTGGTATCAGAGCTTAGGGATATGATCTCTGGCGGAGATCGGGGAATAAAACTAGGGGGGAGAGACGAGTAAATCCTTCGCTAGTGTGTCCTACCTAAGCTTATTTGTTGGTCGGTCATAATATAGGAATATTATGTGATTTGTTAATTTGTTAAATTAACCCTTGTTTTATGGCAGTATTTGAGAATATCGACTGAGAATGTTAACAGTGGAGTAAATGAAACCGTGGAGACACCTGTACTCACCAACGAGGAGAACGTGCAACAGGCTGGCAATGTTCCTCCTGTGAACAACACCAATGAGCAGACGATGAACGATGAGATGTTTAGAAGCTTTTTGCGGTTCATGCAAAACCAGACGAAGGAGATTCCTGTTCAAAATATAGGAAGAAACAATGGCAACGCACAGCTGGTCACAGCCAAGCAGTTCAAAGAGTTGGGACCACCAGAATTCTGGGGAAAGCCAGATCCGATTAAGGCGGAGACATGGGTCAAGCAAATTACCAAGATATTTGATGTCTTGGGATGCACGGAGGAACAGAAGGTTCCATTCGCTACCTTTATGTTCCGTGGCGAAGCAGACTACTGGTGGGAATCTGTGAAGCGTACTCATCCAGCCGCACTCAGCATGTCTTGGGAGACATTTCAGAAACTATTCAATGACAAGTACTTTCCTGAAAGTATTCGTCATATGAAGGAGGTAGAGTTTTTTAGACTGGAGCAGAATAACATGACGGTGTCCCAGTACGAGGCGAAGTTTCCAGAGTTGTCCAGGTTTGCACCTCATTTGGTGGAGAATGAGGAACGTATGACACGGATGTTTCTGAGAGGTTTGAAACCCGGCATACGTCAATATCTCATTTCTCATAAATTTTCTCTCTATTCAGATGTTGTCAACAGGGCTCAATTGTTGGAGCGAGATAACGAGTACGGTCAACCGAGGGACCACAACCAGGACCATATCGGTGACAACAGTCATCAGAATAATGATAACCAGCGGAGAAAGAAAAGTACAGACAAGAACGGCAATCACTCTGGTGGTAATCGTGGCTATGAAAATAGAAGAAGCGAGTCGGGAGGAGATTTTAAAATGAGGAGATTCAACAATGATAATACGAAGACGTCAGCACCGGCAGCAACTGGTTCCAAGGGAGGAGAACGACCACCGGTCATATGCTATAAATGTGGAAAAGAGGGACATATCAGCCCAAACTGTCCACAACAGTTCAAGGTATGCTATAATTGTGGAAAGGAAGGACATATCGCTCGAGATTGTACAATAGCGAAACCAAGTTCAGCGGGGACGGTGACTCAAAAGGCTGCCCCAGAAAAGTCAAAGTCAACGGTTCCTGGAAGAGCGTTTGTCGTGACTGGTCAACATGCGAGGAACCCAAACGAGGTGATCATGGGTAAGCTAATCATAAATTCATGTGAAGTTTATACCTTACTAGATACCGGTGCTACCCATTCATTTATTTCTCCTGCTTGTGCTCAACGTTTAAACTTGACTCCGGAGAAATTAGACTTTGATTTATCTGTGGAGACTCCGTTAGGAGAAACTTTCATCACATTCACTGTTTATAAATCTTGTTTGATCCAAGTTGGCACCATCACCTTACCTGTTGACCTTATCTCTTTAAAGATACTTGCATTTGACGTGATTTTAGGAATTGATTGGTTAACTACTCATCATGCCAAAATTGATTGTTTTCGTAAGGTGGTTAGTTTTCATATTCCTAATCAACCTGTTGTTCGAATTCAAGCAACAAAGCCATTAAAATCAATCACTGTCATATCAAGTCATAAAGCCATTCGTTTATTGAAAATTAGATGTCAAGCTTTCCTAGCCCATGTTATGGATTTGAATAAAGACACGTCAAATTTGAATAATATTCCTGTTGTTAGTAACTTTCCTGACGTATTTCCTGAAGAACTTCCCGGTCTACCCCCAGAACGTGAAGTTAAATTCTTCATTGATCTTGAACCTGGTACAAAGCCCATTTCTAAAACCCCATATCGAATGGCTCCTATTGAACTTCAGGAGTTAAAAGTCCAACTACAAGAGTTGTTGGACATCGGTTTCATTCGTCCTAGTACATCTCCTTGGGGTGCTCCTGTTTTATTTGTAAAGAAGAAAGACGGGAGTATGCGACTTTGTATCGATTACCGGGAATTAAACCATGTCACCATCAAGAATAGGTATCCGCTACCTCGTATTGATGACCTATTTGACCAGTTACAAGGAGCAAAATTCTTTTCAAAAATCGATCTTCGTTCTGGATATCATCAGCTGAAGGTTAAAACTGAGGATATTCCGAAGACTGCCTTTAAAACTCGGTACGGGCATTATGAATTCTTAGTCACGTCTTTTGGATTGACTAATGCTCCTGCGGCTTTCATGGCTATGATGAACCGAGTATTCAAGGATTATTTAGATCAGTTCGTTGTTGTCTTTATTGATGACATCCTCATATATTCCAAAAGCCGTGAAGATCATGAGCACCATTTGAAGCTGGTACTCCAAAGGCTGCGTGAAAACAAGCTATATGCTAAGTTGAAGAAATGCGAGTTCTGGCTTGAGGAAGTAGCATTCCTAGGGCACGTGGTGTCAAAACATGGAGTATCTGTGGACCCGGCGAAGATTGAAGCAATACAAAGCTGGGAGCAACCGAAGACGGTGACCGATGTACGTAGCTTTCTGGGCTTAGCTGGTTATTATCGGAGATTCGTAGAAGGGTTTTCTCGAATCGCTACCCCGTTAACTCAGCTGACTCGGAAGGATATCAAATTCGTATGGAGCGAAGAATGCGAGAAGAGTTTCCAAGAGCTTAAGAGGAGACTCATTTCGGCACCTGTTCTGACAATACCATCTGGTTCGGATGGATTTGTTATCTACAGCGATGCTTCAGGTAAAGGGTTAGGATGTATTCTCATGCAACGTGGGAAAGTCATAGCCTATGCCTCGCGACAACTTAAAGAATATGAGAGGAATTATCCTACTCATGATCTAGAGTTGGCAGCAGTCGTTTTTGCGCTAAAGATCTGGAGGCACTATCTATATGGGGAGAAAGTGGAGATATATTCAGACCATAAAAGCCTCAAATATTTCTTCACTCAGAAAGAACTTAACATGCGGCAACGACGTTAGCTCGAGCTGTTAAAAGATTACGACCACACTATTCAATACCATCCTGGAAAAGCAAACGCGGTAGCTGACGCGTTGAGTAGAAGATCATATGCAGGAACGAGTGCGATGATGTCAAGTATACGCATAGAACCAACTTTAATCGATAAAGTTAAAGTTGCTCAAGCTACAGACCCGGAGCTGATGCGTATGAAGAAGAAAGTGCAAGAAGGTGCTATTCCAGAAGCAAGAATCGATGAAGAAGGAATACTTTGAGTCCACTCCAGACTTTGTGTTCCTAACGATTCTGATTTAAAGTACAAGATCATGATGGAGGCACACAATACACCATTTGCAATCCATCCTGGAAGTACTAAAATGTATCGTGATCTTCGACATACATTTTGGTGGAACAATATGAAGAGAGAGATTGCAAAGTTTATCTCGAGGTGTTTAACTTGTCAACGTGTAAAGGCGGAGCATCAAGTACCAAAGGGTCCATTGCAACCACTTGAGATTCCGAAATGGAAGTGGGAACACATTACCATGGATTTTGTTACGGGTCTTCCCACGGTTTCTCAAGACATAAATGCTATTTAGGTTATAGTTGATAGATTAACCAAGTCTGCTCATTTCTTGCCGATACGGGAGACTTATTCCCTTGAACGTCTTGCTAATATGTACGTGAATAAGATTGTAAGGTTGCATGGCATGCCAGTATCCATAGTTTCGGATCGTGACCCAAGATTCACTTCAAGATTTTGGGTTAGCTTGCAAAAAGCTATGGGCACGGATTTACGGTTCAGTTCGGCATACCATCCTCAAACGGACGGGCAATCAGAGAGGACTATACAAACTCTTGAAGATCTATTAAGACTTTGTGTCCTCGATTTCAAAGGAAGTTGGGATAAGTACCTACCATTGGTGGAATTCTCCTACAACAACAGTTATCAGGCAAGTATAGATGTGGCTCCCTTTGAAGCATTGTATGGACGAAAGTGTCGCTCTCCAGTATGTTGGGATGAGGTGGGAGAAGCAACGTTGTTGGGACCAGAGTTGGTATGAATGACTACAGAGAAGATCCAAACGATGTTATTGAGTTAGAACCGGACGAGATAGCTGAAGACTTAACGTACGAGGAGGTATCTGTCAAGATCATGGATAAGAAGGAGAATGTCCTACGCACGAAGGTCATACCACAAGTTAAAGTTTTGTGGAGAAACCATGCTATTGAGGAAATGACCTGGGAGTTGGAAACGGAAATGAAAGCGAGGTATCCTCATCTTTTCGAAACACCAGGTACGTATGTTAATTTCGAGGACGAAATTTCATAAGGAGGGGAGGTTGTAAGACCCTAAATTATTAATAAATAAAATTTAATTTCCTCTATTTATTATTCTGAAATAGTAAGAGTTGATTTGATTAATGTGGTTAGTTATGGGTAAAATGCGCAAATATTTTAAATAAGCAAGTGGTTATAAAATATTCATTGTTGTCGGGGAATATTTGTTTGGTCGTGGAATATTCTTGTTGTCGGGGAATATTCGTACGACGGCGCAGCCTTGTGTGGGCCCCATAACAGAAAGCGATTGGATGAAGAAAACGACAAAAATAAGTTGTTTATAAATAACGGCGTAGTTGTTACCGTTAATACTGTTGGAATACCCGGTGGTTAAAACACGGTAATACGCGTAGCACACGGTATTGCACCAATTATTGATTCTTACTTAAGAAGGCACTACTCAATAATTGTTACAGTAATTACTGTTCAATATTGTATTTTATTGATTCAATAATTGCTGCGTTGATATTTTATATTACTGTTGTTTCAATAATTATCACTACGCAGTATTTTTTATTATCGGAGCAATAATTCATATTATCTGAATAATATTATTAGATAACATTATTGGCAATGTCTAGAAAGTTCTGTCTAAGGAGAGGTTTGGTCATCTAATTGCGCGCCAGTAAGGAGAAATCCTTATTGGAAAGCCCCCTCTTTCCTGGGAACTGCCTGGTTGCCAGTACTGTGGTTCTGTAATATTATTTGTGTATAATTAATTATTGATTTATATGATGAGGAAAATAGTGATTTTATGTGGATATAGATAGAGAAAAATTTTAATGTGACAATTGTTGAAAATTAATATTTTATCTTTTTCTGATAAAATAATTCATTTAAATATATTATTTTAATAATATATTGATGGTGGTACTTTTATAATGAATGTGGGATATATGAGTATATGAGGAGGAAGAGTATTTTTGTGGCATTAAATGATTAACACATGTTTTGTGTGTTGGTGGATATAATTCTTGACAGAAAATTTATTATTGACTGTAAAATCGCCCGTTTGTGAATTTCGGTCAATTTCTGTTTAGAATTTGGAAAAACTTTCTTCTGCAAAGTTGTAGAGAATTGAATTTCCTATAAAAAATCGCGAGATTCGAATTTTCTGATAAAAGGGCTATTTATTATGAATTATTGAAGTTCTGAAGTTCTGAAATAATTGATTTTTGGAAGTTTTATTTATTATTTTGAAGAAAAACGTTTTTTGGCATTTAAGTGGGCTAACATGTGATATAAATGGGCTGAGATCAGATGTCTAGAGGTGGACTAAGGAAAATTTGATAAATATATTATTATTATATTAAATTTTCTGATTTGGTGTTCTAAGCATTTTCCTATAAATAGGGTGCATATGTTAGAATTGAAAATCACACCAGAAACACAAGTTTCTCTCTATTTCTCTCTCTATATCGAGCGTATTCTTGTGAGTATTTGATACTTTGAGTGTTGCTATACGGTGCAAGTTTCCTTCAGCACTATATCTAGTATTCCAGTCAGAAGTACCGTCTTTCCGAGGTAAGGGATGATATTTCTTCTTAAATGATATTATTTTCTTCAATATCATTATGCCGAAGTATTGATCTGAACTTTTTATCAAATTTGGAACTTTTCATGTCGGGGTTACTATTCACGAGTTACTATTCACGAGTTACTATTCACCGAAAAATGAAATTTCCTTCTTTTCGTCCAAATATCTATTCTGGATACTAGCTTTGATTGTATCCATGTTTTGATCATTCTTGAATTTTACTTCACTATGATAAGGTATTTTTGAACATGGATAGATCGAAATACGAATCCTTAATATTTGTTATTTTGCTTCACTGGGTTCGTTTTCTTTAAACTATTTTTCATCATCCTCAGTCTTAAATGATGATATAACTGAATATCTTTGGCCTGTAGTGCAAAGATGAATAATTTCTGATGAATATCTTTGGCTCGTAGTGCAAAGATGAACAGGTGTTGAGGTGAACATGACCAACTGATGGATATCTTTGGCCTGTAGTGCAAAGATGACTATTTGATTCAAGATATTTATTGATTGATGTTACAGGGATAAAATGTTGATGATGGGCTTTTAAATTCATAGATAATCGTAGATTTCATTCTCTACGTAACTTCTCTATGAATTATTATTTTTCGCTGCGAATATTGAATTAAAACTTGTTGTCTATTGTATTCTATTAAATTTTTCCCAGTTGAAGACTAACGATAATTTGTTGTATATTATCTTAGTCATAATATTCTTTACTGGGCTAGTTGAGCTCACCCTTTTCCTTGTTGTTCCATTTTCTTCTCAGGAGGCGAGAATGTAGCAGGTACTAGTCGGGGTATGGAATGAAGGTTCTAGGAAGTTATTTTAGTAGTCCTCACCATTTTTTTTTGTAAAATATTGTTCCAATAATTGTAATGAGGACTTATTTGAGTGTGAATATTGTCTAGATGACAATATTTGTATTTACACTCACAGTTTTTATGTTGTATTAATAAAGTTGTAGTTGTTTCTGTACCATGTTATTGACGACTCAGAATAGGTGTTGTATACCTGTTTTGGGGGCGTCACAGATGGCCCGTTTGTTGTCAAGGAGGCATTGATAGGAGGCGCTCTCAGATTACATGAGATGAATGACGATGAATTTTCGCAACTAATTAACTCGGATACCATGAAACGGTACTATGTCTGAGGTTACGATCAAGCAAACATCCTGGTTTTGGATCACCAAATCCCCTGCCAATTCAGGTTTTCTAAACCTATCACTACATATATCCTCTTTTCACACCCATTTACCTCATCAGGGACAATCACACTTTCCAACCAGTAGCCTGGTTTTGGATCATTAGATCCTTTACTCAACTCCGTTTTCAAAACATTTCACATTTGCAGTTTTATCCCACCAGGGATAAAACTTTTCACCCCTTCAGGTTATCCCGCCAGGGATTAAACCTTTCCACTTTCAGTTTGTCCTGTACATGGGATTAAACTTTTCATCTGCAACCTATCCTGTACATGGGGTGAACTACGTCGACCTGATCTCCCCAATACACGGGTGTACGTAGACAGCCATCTTTATGGTCCGGTCTCACCACGAAAAAAAATAAAACAAAAACAAACACATCTCTACACCCTTTTTACCACATACAATGTTGAACCTTTTACACCAGGTTCGAACTACGCAGACCTGATCTCCTCTTCAATAGGAGTACGTCGGCAATCATTCATGGTTTGGTCTTACCCCCTACCAAAACACAAAAACTTGTCAGCGGTACAGGGATCATCTTTTAATACACCACACTTCATCGGCTTCAAACCAAAGGGATGTAACTACCTGGTCTCCCCACACTAATGGGAGAATCGGTGACCATCTAAGCTACGGTTGATTCCTCAAAGAGAAACACCAATCCATAAGAGATGGAATTACCTGGGCTCCCCCATACAAAGGAGTATCGGCGACCATCTGTGGTGCAGTCAACCTCAGAGAGGAAAGCCACACTCCTCTCCATACACCAGTCCCAAGACACCAAAGATGATAGGGAATACACATAGATCAACGAACCATTCTGAAAGATCCTGAGACATCTCAATGTCCATCCATCAAGGAGGAGTTCAGAATACATCCAAATCACAAGCCCTGGAGAAACAAGCAAATATCAAGCAAGTAATAAGGCACAACTAAAAGGGAAGTGAATCAACATATATTTTCCTGCCATATATAATTCTATTTGATATATACAATATGTGTTGTACATGACAAAAATGGCTAAGCTAGTCTGTGCAGGAAAATACAAGCCCATCTACAAGTCAGTGTATATGCACGCTATCAAGTCCAACATGGCATCCCTCTCAGAAGAAGGAGGTAACACTGTGATCTCCTGCCTAAGGGTCTCTACACGAGCTAACAGGTCTACAGCCAACTGCATGGTGACACTATTCTCATCAATATATATGCTCATCTCTGCAATGATGCAAATAGTAAGGGACCTCACTATAGTACTATCTGCAACAACGATATCTCGGGCAGATATAATGTGACAACCCCAAAACAGGTCCATTCCATCCAACCTATTCTGAGTTGCCAAATACATGGTACAGAAAATAACAACAACTTTATTACAACAATTGTCGTGCAAAATATAACAACACATATGCTGTGAGTTTGGATATAAATATATACAAAATGTGACTCATGTCCCAACCGTGGACAACACCTCACAATGACACCTTACATAAAGGTATAGTCAAAAACTGTTTTAGAAATTAGAATCTTTGGGAAGTGCTCAAGTAAATCTTCGTACATGGGCGGCCATGCGTCTAGGTTATGATAGATATCATATGGCCACAAAATTATCCTTGGTTGACCCAATAGACCCCAAAGAAAAAGGAGAAGTTTACTATCATATTCTTCCCAATGGTGAGTCTTCTCTTGACATATCATTATCTCCACAGTCTCTAATTGAAAATTATACTTCAAACAAACACCAAGATTATATAGGTAGTGCTCGTAAAGATACTCAGCAAGTGGATGAGCACAACCCTGTCTTATGATGACACGAGGTTGTATGTCATTAGAAATCTTGTATGATAGTGACAAAACACCCTTCCAACGTTGGGGTCGCCTCACCCTATTTTAATCACCAAATATAACTACTAAATGATGACCACCTTTCTATTCCCTTGTTACCCCCGCTCGACCCAGCTACACTCTTATTACCTGAAAGGAATTGTGAAACAGAAGGGTGAGCACAACTAGCCCAGTAAAGAATATCATGACTAAAGATAAATAAATTATCAATAGTCTTTATCAGTAATAAATCAGAGATTTATAACATATGGTAGATGATAAAAATTTTCAACCATAGTTGCAGCGAAACGAGCAATCCATTAGAAGAGTCAAATAGACTAAAAAATCTATTATCTTCTCCATGTTAAAAATCCACCAACAATATTTTATCCCTGTAACATCAATCAACAATTCTGGTCCACAATCATATGAATAACTCATAATCATAATTGTAGTTCTAAATTCCTCTTCTCATCCAGGACGAAGATAATTTTTATCACCTATCTTTACCTGAAACATCAAAGATCATGGTTAAATCAAATCACAGTTCATGTTCATAATCATACTAATAACTTCATCATTGCACTACGGCCAAAGATATTCATTCGTATCACCAGTTAGTCATGTTCACCTCAACACCTGTTCATCTTTGCACTACTGGCCAAAGATATTCAACAACATGTCATCTTTGCACTACGGGTCAAAGATATTCATCAACAATTCATCTTTGCACTACTGGCCAAAGATATTCAACCACAGGTCATCTTTGCACTACAGGCCAAAGATATTCATCAATAATTCATATTTGCACTACATGCCAAATATATTAATATCTCAAAGAAATATATAATCATTTATATAAACAATAATTATAACCATGTTGATCATTTCACCTTTGCACTTAAGTTGAAGATAGTCAATTTAAATTTAATGGTCATGATCATACTAGTCAATAATTCAACTTTGCACTACTGGCCAAAGAGAACCCAAAGTCATGATCATACCAAAAATCTACCCATCTTTACACTCAAGTCAAAGAGAAATATCATCATTAGGGTTATAAAAATGTTATATATGATAATAAAATCAATATAATCAACATATAGATTTAATCTCAAGAGTAATATTCATAAATCAACTATAATTTGGTCAGAAAAAGAAACCAATTTTGTCGTGAATAGTAACTCGTGAATAGTAACTCATGAATAGTAACTCGTGAATAGTAATTCATGAATAGTAACTCGACATGAAAAAGGTAGAAATTTCACAATAAAATCCATACCAATATTTCGGTATAATGATATTGAAAGAATAATATTTCTTAAGCTTATAAACAATTTATTTAAATTATTTACAATTTACTAATTAATGCATTTAATCATCATAAAATACCAACTCTTAAGATTTCATCACCAATAACCAAAATCCTCATCAAAAATCTGCATATAACTCATATATGATTCTCAAGCCATAAAATCATATTTTCTAATTTTCTTACTTCACATAACATATTTAATTCATTTACTCATAACTAGACTATTTTCATAAAAAATACCAAATCAGTCCCAAAAATATTTTTTTTGAGATTTAGCAGAATATAGTCCCATATTGAACATATATTTTTCTCAGAATTTTTAAAATTCATTTCCTATTTTTTATATGGCCAAAACCGCCGAATATTTAGACATTTATCATAAATTGTATTTTTATTCAAAAATTCTAAAATTCACAGAGTACACTAATATTATATAGATGTACTCCCAATAAAAATTTCATCAATTGTGGAGTTAACCGCAAGGAGTTATAAGCGGTTACTTTTAAAATAGTCTTTTTTCATAAAATTCATAACTCTTAATCTATACATCCAAAAATCACTATTTTTGGACACAATCAAGAAAACTCATCAAAATATCATTTCAAATTTTTTTACAGAATTTTTTGAAGGTCAGAAGAATTACGAACTGAAAAACATAATAATCCTTAAAATCCCTTACTATCCCTTACCTCAAAAGTGCAGTATTTCTGACTGAAATGCAAAATCGAAGGAAACTTGCACTGAATAGTAACTCTCAACGTATCTAAATACTCATAAAATATGCTTCATAATATAGAGAGAGAAAGAGAGAAAGCTTATGTTTCTGGTGTGATTTTTAATTCTAACTTAGCCATCAATTTATATGAAAATGTTAGCACGCCAAAGCAGACTTATCCTGCAACCTGATGGCTTTACCTGCTACTATTCCCACCCACCACATTTAAATAAAAATCTCAGCACATTTCTTCACCAACCAAGAGTAGGGCCACCAATTCTAGAATTTTCCACCAAAATGATAAATTCTGAAACTTCAACAATTTCTAAACCAGTCATCTCTTAAAATTCATAACAAATCATACGTTCATTTTAACGGTTCAAAATTTGTGGATATATACTCAACTTATATATGTATAACATATCCAAAAATCACAACGATCCAACGGTCGGATTAAAAATTATAACCCCCGCAATATATCTCAAAAAGCCTGATTGATTTTTAATACCTCCATTCCGATAAAAATACTGATAAAACACCTCAACATTAACTCCTTCATTTTTAACCACAAAATATATCCAACATTTATATTCACATAAAATAAATATTTCCTTATCATATGAATCAATAATTAATTATTCACAATTAATATTACAGAATCACATTTATGACAACCAGACCGTTCCTAGGAAAGAGGGGCTTTCCAATAAGGATTTCTCCTTACTGGCGCGTAATTAGATGACCAAACCTTTCCTTAGACAGAACTTTTTAGACACTGCCAATAATGTTATCTAATAATATTATTCAAATAATATGAATTATTGATCTGATAATGGGAAATACTGTGCAGCAACAATTATTGAAACAACAATAATATAAAATATCAACGCAGCAATTATTGAATCAATAAAATAAAATATTGAATAGTAATTACTGTGACAATTATTCAGTAGTGCCTTCTTACGTAAGAATCAATAATTTTAAAAATACTGTGTAATAACGCGTATTACTGTATTTTAACCACCAGGTATTCCAATAGTGTCAACGGTAACAACTACGCCGTTAATTATAAAAACTCAATTTTTGTCGTTATCTTCATCCGACCGTTTTTCGTTATGGGGCCTACAAATAGCTGCGCCGTCGAACGAATATTTTCCGACAGAAAGAATATTCCACGACCAACGAATATTTCCCGACAACAATGATTATTTTATAACCACTTGTTTATTTTGAAAAATTTTCACATTTCACCCATAACTTTAACTTTTTATCAATTTAACCATTTACTGAATTGTAATTATAAGAAAAATTGAATACTTTTATTTCATAAAATTCGGGGTCTTACAATCTCCCCTCCTTATGAAATTTCGTCCCCGAAATTTACGTACCTGGTATTTCGAAGAGTTGAGAATACCTTGCTTTCATTTCAGATTCTATCTCTCAGATCATCATGATTTTTCCATTGCTCATCTCCCATGATAACTTTATTTGGGTTCCTCATTTGTTGGGAAGTCATGACAACCGCCATCCCTTGAACTACTCGGCTTTGACTTGTCTGGGGCAGCATTTGGTGTCATCACTACCGTTGGAATATACTTTTCTATAGGGCATATTCCACCCTCAACTGCTTCGTCGTACTCCTGATTCATGATCTGAATCATCAATCTTCGATCTATATCGAATTCAGGTTGACCGCTCTGTATAGGGTAATTTAAAACTCGATGTTGGGTTCTCCCAATTGCTTTCCAAAAAGAGAAATTCATATCATCTATTTTAGCCTTCTTAGATCGGACATCTCTTTCCACAATATCCACGTGTCGTGTGGCTTTTGCCTATGCATCACTTATTCTCACTCGTTCAGTTTTTTCTTCTTTCAGCTCAGATTCCATCTTTATCATCTTATACTCTTCCAAAGAATGCTTCTGTTCAAGCATCACATATCGGGTAACACAAGTTTGAATTGTTGCATCCTTTTGCTCCACGACCGCCTGTCGTTCTTGAGCCTGCTCTTCTAACTAATGAATACGATTTTACAATTCTACATTTTGATCATATAATATCTCTAACAAACTCTCCTCATGTACCTCTTCTTCCTCACTCTCAGCTGTTACCTCTGCGACCATTTCGGGTGCAACTATCAATTCTTCACTCACCACATGGATTTCTCTAATTCCTTCTTAATCTGACATCACATTATCATGGTTAGTGATTAGAGGTATCCCCACAGTCTCATTCACTCCATTGTTAGCATTCTCAGCTGCCATTCTCAAATACTGCCATAAAATAAGGGTTAATTAAGCAAATTAACGTATCACATAATATCCATATATTATGACCAACCAACAATTAAGCTTAGGTAGGACACACTAGCAAAGGATTTACTCATCTCTCCCCTCCTAGTTATATTCCCCGATCTCCACCAGAGACCATATCCCTAAGCTCTGATACCAAAATGTAACTCTGGACACCAACCTATGTCAGCACCTTACATTGATACCTATCAGCTTGCCACCGCAGAACGGCGTCCCCTACAGAGAGTCTGGCTTCAGTGAATCCCCCATCAACAGGAAGTCACCAGCGAGAGGCTCGGGGCTCTTTACTTATAGCTCTGATACCAACTGTGACAACCCCAAAACAGGTCCATTCCATCCAACCTATTCTGAGTTGCCAAATACATGGTACAGAAAATAACAACAACTTTATTACAACAATTGTCGTGCAAAATATAACAACACATATGCTGTGAGTTTGGATATAAATATATACAAAATGTGACTCATGTCCCAACCGTGGACAACACCTCACAATGACACCTTACATAAAGGTATAGTCAAAAACTGTTTTAGAAATTAGAATCTTTGGGAAGTGCTCAAGGAAATCTTCGTACATGGGCGGCCATGCGTCTAGGTTATGATAGATATCATATGGCCACAAAATTATCCTTGGTTGACCCAATAGACCCCAAAGAAAAAGGAGAAGTTTACTATCATATTCTTCCCAATGGTGAGTCTTCTCTTGACATATCATTATCTCCACAGTCTCTAATTGAAAATTATACTTCAAACAAACACCAAGATTATATAGGTAGTGCTCGTAAAGATACTCAGCAAGTGGATGAGCACAACCCTGTCTTATGATGACACGAGGTTGTATGTCATTAGAAATCTTGTATGATAGTGACAAAACACCCTTCCAACGTTGGGGTCGCCTCACCCTATTTTATTCACCAAATATGACTACTAAATGATGACCACCTTTCTATTCCCTTGTTACCCCCGCTCGACCCAGCTACACTCTTATTACCTGAAAGGAATTGTGAAACAGAAGGGTGAGCACAACTAGCCCAGTAAAGAATATAATGACTAAAGATAAATAAATTATCAATAGTCTTCATCAGTAATAAATCAGAGATTTATAACATATGGTAGATGATAAAAATTTTCAACCATAGTTGCAGCGAAACGAGCAATCCATTAGAAGAGTCAAATAGACTACAAAATCTATTATCTTCTCCATGTTAAAAATCCACCAACAATATTTTATCCCTGTAACATCAATCAACAATTCTGGTCCACAATTATATGAATAACTCATAATCATAATTGTAGTTCTAAATTTCTCTTCTTATCCAGGACGAAGATAATTTTTATCACCTATCTTTACCTGAAACATCAAAGATCATAGTTAAACCAAATCACAGTTCATGTTCATAATCATACTAATAACTTCATCATTACACCTGTTCATCTTTGCACTACTGGCCAAAGATATTCAACAACATGTTATCTTTGCACTACGGGTCAAAAATATTCATCAACAATTCATCTTTGCATTACTGGCCAAAGATATTCAACCACAGGTCATCTTTGCACTACAGGCCAAAGATATTCATCAATAATTCATATTTGCACTACAGGCCAAATATATTAATATCTCAAAGAAATATATAATCATTTATATAAACAATAATTATAACCATGTTGATCATTTCACCTTTGCACTTAAGTTGAAGATATTCAATTATAAATTTAATGGTCATGATCATACTAGTCAATAATTCAACTTTGCACTACTGGCCAAAGAGAACCCAAAGTCATGATCATACCAAAAATCTACCCATCTTTACACTCAAGTCAAAGAGAAATATCATCATTAGGGTTATAAAAATGTTATATATGATAATAAAATCAATATAATCAACATATAGATTTAATCTCAAGAGTAATATTCATAAATCAACTATAATTTGGTCAGAAAAAGAAACCAATTTTGTCGTAAATAGTAACTCATGAATAGTAACTCATGAATAGTAACTCGTGAATAGTAATTTATGAATAGTAACTCGACATGAAAAAGGTAGAAATTTCACAATAAAATCCATACCAATATTTCGATATAATGATATTGAAAGAATAATATTTCTTAAGCTTATAAACAATTTATTTAAATTGTTTACACTTTACTAATTAATACATTTAATCATCATAAAATGCTAACTCTTAAGATTTCATCACCAATAACCAAAATCCTCATAAAAAATCTGCATATAACTCATATATGATTCTCAAGCCATAAAATCATATTTTCTAATTTTTTTACTTCACATAACATATTTAATTCATTTACTCATAACTAGACTATTTTCATGAAAAATACTAAATCAGTCCCAAAAATATTTTTTTTTTGAGATTTAGCAGAATATAGTCCCATATTGAACATATATTTTTCTCAGAATTTTAAAATTCAATTACTATTTTTCATATGGCCAAAACCGCCGAATATTTAGACATTTATCATAAATTGTACTTTTATCCAAAAATTTCAAAATTCACAGAGTACACTAATATTATATAGATGTACTCCCAATAAAAATTTCATCAATTTTAGAGTTAACCACAAGGAGTTATAAGCGGTTACTTTTAAAATAGTCTTTTTTTCATAAAATTCATAACTCTTAATCTATACATCCAAAAATCACAATTTTTGGACACAATCAAGAAAGCTCATCAAAATATCATTTCAAATTTTTTTCCAGAATTTTCTGAAGGTTAGAAGAATTACGAACTGAAAAATATAATAACCCTTAAAATCCCTTACCTCAAAAGTGCAGTATTTCTGACTGGAATGCAAAGTCGAAGGAAACTTGCACTGAATAGTAACTCTCAAAGTATCTAAATACTCACAAAATATGCTTCATAATATAGAGAGAGAAAGAGAGAAAGCTTATGTTTCTGGTGTGATTTTTAATTCTAACTTAGCCCTCTATTTATAGGAAAATGTTAGCACGCCGAAGCAGACTTAACCTGAAACCTGATGGCTTTACCTGCTACTATTCTCACCCACCACATTTGAATAAAAATCTCAGCACATTTCTTCACCAACCAAGAGTGGAGCCCACCAATTCTAGAATTTTTCACCAAAATGATAAATTCCAAAACTTTAATAATTTCTAAACCAGTCATCTCTTAAAATTCATAACAAATCATACGTTCATTTTTAACGGTTCAAAATTTGTGGACATATACTCAACTTATATATGTATAACATATCCAAAAATCACAACGATCCAACGGTCGGATTAAAAATTATAACCCCCGCAATATATCTCAAAAACCCTACTTGATTTTTAATACCTCCATTCCGATAAAAATACTGATAAAACACCTCAACATTAACTCCTTCATTTTTAACCACAAAATATATCCAACATTTATATTCACATAAAATAAATATTTCCTTATCATATGAATCAATAATTAATTATTCACAATTAATATTACATAATCACATTTATGACAACCAGATCGTTCCTAGGAAAGAGGGGGCTTTCCAATAAGGATTTCTCCTTACTGGCGCGCAATTAGATGACCAAACCTCTCCTTAGACAGAATTTTCTAGATATTGCCAATAATGTTATCTAATAATATTATTCAAATAATATGAATTATTGATCTGATAATGGGAAATACTGTGCAGCAATAATTATTGAAACAACAATAATATAAAATATCAACGCAACAATTATTGAATCAATAAAATAAAATATTGAACAGTAATTACCGTGACAATTATTCAGTAGTGTATTCTTACGTAAGAATCAATAATTTTAAAAATACTGTGCAATAACGCGTATTACTGTATTTTAACCACCGGATATTCCAATAGTGTTAACGGTAACAACTACGCCGTTAATTATAAAAACTCAATTTTTGTCGTTATCTTCATCCGACCGTTTTTCGTTATGGGGCCCACAAATAGCTGCGCCGTCGTACGAATATTTTCCGACAGAAAGAATATTCCACGACTAACGAATATTCCCCGACAACAATGATTATTTTATAACCACTTGTTTATTTTGAAAAATTTTCACATTTCACCCATAACTTTAACTTTTTATCAATTTAACCATTTATTGAATTGTAATTATAAGAAAAATTGAATACTTTTATTTCATAAAATTCGGGTCTTACATATAACTCCATCCCGCTCAACAATCACATCATCTCTAGATGATCTGGCCTCATCCCGCTCAACAACAGCGGTGTCTCTATGAGCTAAAGCATCATCTCTCTCTAACAGAGCGACATCTCTCCCAACAAGAGCTGTCAACATCAAGGCCCTAGCCTGATCTCTCTCAAATGTCATCAGATGAAGACTCTGCTCTAAATACTCTGCTAAATACAGAATCACAGTAGCAGTCATATAGGGAGAATCTACAAGAGCTGCTGGCAACCTAGCAAATGGCTCTACCTCGGTGGGAAAATCAATGTCCTCAATGGGCTCCCCACTGACAAACTCAATCCCTGGAACGGTGGATACGACCCTAGATGACGTAATCTCTGCCTCCATCCATGCAGAATACTCTGTAGAACGGCCCGGATGGCTAACAGTAAACTCAGCATGCTCACGCTGATCCCAATAGGCATACACCCTGGATCTATCCTCTGCTGACAAATGCCGAGAAGACAAACGCTGACCTAATGACCCCTCAAAAGGATGAAAATCCTGAAACTAGTCAAACTGTGACATCACGGCCAGTGGGTGATATGTGGTCATGCCCCTCAAACCAGCCAGAGGGAGATAATCCATGCTAGGTGCATAAGTAATGAAGCTGTAGGGAGAGCTGAGCCCTGTACTCGATAAAATGTCAAATGGATCTTCGATCCCTGCCAAAAACACCGACCAGGATGTAGCGTCTGTACACTCCACTGGCTGAAAGGAGCAAGACATGGCTATCTCATGGGAAAAACAGTACCCATGTTGTCGGAAAGCGCCAATTGGTCTCAAGTGTGACATAAACCACATATACAACAAGACCGAGCTGCCTATAAATACCCCTACTGAATGGGTGTGGCAATACGTGGTCGACCTTAATGTCTCTACCACAATCATCGGTACAATGGTATGACCCTCCCTAAGAGCTCTAACTGCCCTAACAATACTGATGTCCAGATGATCCATATACAATGGCATGTACAAATAATCTACTATGCACATCACGAGTGTATAAACTCTAGCAACACGCTTCTGATCCTCCGACGTGGTGAAATCCCCGGAATGTTGTTTATAATTATCTAGTGAGCCAAATTTGTCTATCAAAAAATGTTGGGACACTACATGCCCGGATGTAATCTCATCCTGTGCTACTCTACGCCTCAACCCAATGAAGGTCATGAACTATCAGCTCATATCTTCGACAACCATATCAGCATAAGGCCTGTCCAGTGGCAAAGCCGTCAACCACTCATAGTCCTCTAAGATGGGAGTTAACTCCTGGGTCTCAAACTGGAAAACCTACCTCTCTGGTACCCAATGCTCCAATATGCCCTCTACAAAGCCCAATGGAACTTGGAACATCAGGAGGGTCATGGAATGCGGCAACAACTAATCTACAATCACTCTATCTGAAGGGGATACACTATCATACCAAGATCTCAAGCATGAGGCCACCAATACTGGTGGGGTGTGATAAATGCGGCTAATTGTCGAGAAAGACATCTGTGTCGACCGTATCATAAGACCGTCCAGGGGTCAATGCTGAATATCTCTGGACATACATATGCATAACATAATACATACATAACAAATAATAGATGGCAATATGATGTAGGGAATGGAAAATAGTATACATACATTCCTAAGTACATCATCATCTTAATACATCATCTCTGTACAGCTAAAAAATATAGGGAAATGGGGCACAGACGCCCTATAACTAATAGAGGCCTATCAAAAGATATAACGAGAATGGGGCACAACCACCCAATATCTAACAGATGCCTATTAAAAGATATAGCTAGAATATACATCAGAAGAAGTCAATGGTGTTGATGTCTACATCATCAATCCTGTCCATCTGATGTAACTCCTCCTAAGTCACTGAATCTCTGCCAAGAGGGATGTCAGGCATATACAACGGAGGATTTGCACTGGCAAAGCCATATGGGTCATCTGAAGGGCCAGCCGCCGAGTTAGAAGGATCAAAAGTATCCGTCTCTGAAGGATCTCTGCCCAAATGCCGGATGAAAAAATGTGCCCGGTCCAACTACCGGGTCAAATTGTCAATCTGCGTCAAATGAGTAAGATCTCGGACGCATGCCATCCAATCCGTTATCATCACAGATCCAGGAATCCTATCCCTCATGAACTGAGTGGCGCGGATCTGGGCTTCGATAGTACGAAGGGACCACCAGCGATAGAATGCCTCCTGAGTGAACGGACCCTCTAATAATTTAAAGCCGTCAACGCCCATCAACGGGATATCACTGACAGGCAACCGTGACACATGCCAATAATGCCTAGCAGGAGGTAAGATCGCTACACGAATCTCTCTTGTGGTGCTACTAATAGCACGCTATCCTAAATAGAGCTCCCATCCTCTATCTGTGAAGAGAGGAATATGGCGGGTGGAAATCACATACTCGACACCAGTCGAGTCTCCACCCTCAAAGCCAACTATCAAATGTTCCCCAGAATAAAGAACCCAAGTGATGGCATCAGCTGTCAATAACTCCAACTGTAAGCGATAATGGGTGAAACCCTCAACTATAGGAACCTCCGCCAAAATAGAGTGATGCCATCGCCGTCCCCATGGATATGTATCTAAACCTAACACGCTAATGGGACACAGACATGGGAGCCTCTCATAGGCCTAAAGCTGTCAACACAAAGGCAAACATTTGCTGTCAGTCAATACACTTAACCTGTACATGGGAAATCAAAAGAGAAATACTCACCAGCAGAAACGGGTAAAATCCTAGCCAAGCCTTTGTCAAGCTCTGCGAATGCATGCGCATTCCCCTGAGGAAATAGGCAAAGGTGTAGGAGCCCCAGTCATACTCTCCAATACAGTCCACCTCTCACGTGGCCCTGATCAAAGCTAATGACACCATGGAAGAGTTGTCTGCTATGAAACAACCTCTGATAATAACCAAGAACAATCGCCGAAGAATGCGATCCCTGACTCTCACATCAGCGGGTATGGGCTCACTCAATAGCCCACTCATAACATCTACGCTCAAAGGACCTGTACGAACTGTCCTGCCCTTGAGTGCCTCAACCGAAACTCCTAGCAAGGATCTGACGACAGTCAGGGTAATGTTCACCGTACAAGGCATTGATGCCCCTCCAAACTCCATACTGGTGATAAACCGACAATCTATCGGCGTCATCATCACCTCATAATCCAGCAAATAGAGAGACTGAGTCTGGTGAAACCAGCGCTCAGATAATGCCCTGAGGTAACCCCAAGGACAACGGCGGGGAGGATGGAAAAGAATGCCTTGATGCCCCAACAAATGAAGAGCCTGATATAAGGAGTGTATGTTGAACCAGTTCCCTCGAGGCTGTGTAAAGCCATCACAAAATCAAGTCAAAATCAGAATCCTTGCTCCTCATCAATAGGAAAAAGGAAGATCAAATCCAGTTTTTATCTCATTTGCCTGCAAATAAACTGAGGGGTGGAGACTTAAATCACCCAGAAGATATAGAATCATCACATTAATGCTTAGAAAATCCCTATGGTAAGCATGAGCAGCAGGAGCTGGAGCCGCAACTGGTACATCCTCCTACTCGTCCTCAACATCCTGTACCTCAACCCGGATAGGATGAATCACCGCCTCCACCAAACGACAAGGTTGTTTGACTGAACGGGGTCGAGGCACATCAGAAGCCCTCCTCCGCACACCTAAAGTAGTCCTGCGGGAACTACTCAGCTGATCTGGATCCATAATATCTGGACAAAAGTCTCCAAATCACCTTAGAAAGGGTGTGGTAAATTCTAACCTGGAGCTTTTCAAATGCATTTTATGACTACATACATGCATGTATTACTTTAACATACGCCTACAATAGAGTTAAAAATGCATGTCTACCCAATGCTTAGGCTCATGGAAATTTTTTTCCAGAGTCTCCTTTATACAAAGGACTATCCATATGCATATAGGCATGACTAGGTGGCCATTCAGTAGCTCACCTACCCACAGTCATAAACATCCTATATGCATAACAATATCAAAGTCATAATCCGTAAGGGTAGCCTAATTACCAGGATTACTTTGTTTTACCACCTTTGCTGATTTGTCCTCAAATAGGATAAGAAATAGCAAAAAAAAGGTGCCAATTTGACTGTTTCAAAAGTCAAATTTTTTCACATCATTATGTTTAACATGATTAAATACTAACATTTACTATGTTGAATATTTTTTATCAAGTCATATGAGCATGCATATTCACTACTATGTGTTTAGAAGCATTTCATGTGATAACTCATTTTCCAACGGATAAAAACTGGAAAAAGAGACATGCATACGTTACCAGGATAGTGCAGAACACTTGTACGGTGACAGATTTCACAGAAAGCGGCCCAAACTCAGCAAATCTGAAGAAGAATTCTCGGATTCTCTGTGTGGCGCAACGTAAAATTGACATGTGAAAGGCAAGCAGCCTACAAGTACACCCACGAATGGCCATAGGTGTACCTATGGCTACCCTATATGGGTCCCACCCCTCCAGCTCCGTCCAAATTGAGTTACAAAGGAGGTCTCACAAGTTGAAAAAGTCAAATCAGGAAAAAAGATGCTATACGATTGAGCGAAAAAGTCTGAAATCCTGGTTTTCAAAGACCAAACTGGGGGTCTACATGTCACTCATTGGTATTCGCCCGGACACAGGGTACACAACATTAATGATCACAGCTGTTGTAAACTACACTCGATAATATCTTACAAAGGTCCGATGTCGTCAGTTCGGGGTCATAACTCCAGAATAGCTCTCCCCTACGGGAGTTTCATACATTTCAGTCGTTGATGCACATTTTAACGAAGGTCAAGCAACCTTGACGTTATCTTAGCTGTTGGCAAGTAAATCCAACGAAGCATCGGAAGCCATTCGATGACATCAGCCGTTGATGTATATTTCAACGAAGGTTAATCAACCTTGACATTATCTCAGCCGTTGGCAAGTAAATCCAATGAAGCATCGGAAGCCATCCGATGACATCAACCGTTGAAGTACATTTCAACGAAGGTCAAGCAACCTTGATGTTATCTCAGCCATTGGCAAGTAAATCCCATGAAGCATCAGAAGCCATCCGATGATATCAGCCGTAGATGCACATTTCAATGAAGGTTAAGCAACCTTGACGTTATCTCAGCCCTTGGCAAGAAAATCCAATGAAGCATCAGAAGCCATCCGATGACATCAGCCGTTGATACACATTTCAACGAAGGTCAAGGACCCTTAACGTCATGTCAGCCGTTGGTAATTAAACCCAGCGAGGCATCGGGGATGGTCCGGTGATGATACCCATTGAAGTACATTTCAATGAAGGTCAGGCAACCTTGACAACACCAATTGTTGGCAGTAACTCCGACAGGACACTAGAAAGACCTAGCGATACAAACTAGGGAAACCATCCTCATCGGGGAGGACAGATGATGGACTCCGTTATACAAATCTTCCTCAACATAAATCCCCATGAGTCTCTCGTACATAAGAGATACATCCTCAGTGGGAAGTCTGTACCAAGGATTAAGGACTTTGGTGATAACCCCAACGTCAACATCCTAGAAGTTCTTGAGAACTTTGGAACACACATCTAAGAAGTTCATCAGAGTCACCAGTGGTAACTCCTGTCCCCATTTGAAGTTATGGGAGCAAACAGTTATCACATCCCGTTGGAAAACGGTCCAACAAACCACATTCATCATACATTTACATCATGCTGCAGTACATTACATCATGATTATCTTGTCACATTTTAAGTGTCTAGTATTCTTTATCATATCCATGCCATTACACTGCATGAATATGATAAAGAGGGGCATCTGTAGACACTCAAAATTTTGCATTCCTGTTACTAACCTTACAGGAGGGCAAAATCGTCTTCTGGAGAAAACCCTGGAAGTCAATTCAGTTGCAGTCTCAGAGACAACCCCGGGATACTCTATTTGCCATCTTAGAGACAACCCCGAGATATTCAGTTGCAGTCCCGGAGATAACCCCGGGATACTCAATTTGCCATCTCGGAGATAACCTTGAGATATTCAGTTCCAGTCCCGAAGACAATCCCGGGATACTCAATTTGCCATCTCGGAGACAACCCCGGATACTCAGTTTGTCATCTCAGAGACAACCCCGAGATATTCAGCTCCAGTCTTGGAGACAACCCCGGGATACTCAGTTTGCCATCTCGGAGAGAACCCCGAGATATTCAGTCCCAACCCCGGAGACAACCCTGGAAGATTCTGTTCCAACCTTGGAGACAACCCCGAGGGATGTAGTTGCAGTTCCAGAGATAACCCTGAAAAAACTCATTCCAATCCACAGTAATTAGCTTCAACCTCGGAGATAACCCCAAGGCACTCAGTTCTAACCCCGGAGATAACTCTAGGAGGTCAGGCACACCTCAAAGACAACTCTGAGGACATTAAGCACTTACAACAACCCAATCTTAGAGATAACCCTGAGCAACGACTGCTAAATTAGCCCAGAACTAGAGATAACCCCGGTGAGGGGCAAAATCATCATTTTGACACCTCGATCCCACATTCACGCCGTCTCAACAACATTTCAACATACATTCTACACATAAATGTCCTAGAAGAACCATAGCCCAAATCCCGAGTGACTACTACACAAGACAGCACACTGAATAGAATTTGAAGACCTGGGCATGGACCCATCTTCCTGACTTCGTACAATCTCTTATCCTATGCCATTGTGTAGCTCTTGACAACAACATTTCAGAAAGGTATTATACGCCTCAATCGGATGCTCGGATTGAAAGTTATGAACGTTTGAGCGGACAACGAGTTGTATGGGTGCACGTACTATTCGACAGTGGGGCCCACAGAGCCTGGGGCACCCTGGGTAGCCGCAGATACATCTACTACTGCCGCAGGTACACCTGCGGCCCCCCTCTATATATAGAGGGTCTGGGGTGGCCATTTTGGAAGAAAAAAAGGCGAGGAAGCCCTATCCATTTTGCTCTGTACACACTATAAACTGAGTGCTTTCTCATTTCAAACACTTGTGAGCTTATATTTTGCTACATTTTGCTGGTGGAAATCGAGTGGTCATTCATTTAAAGCTATTTGAAGTCTTCTTGGCAGCCCACTGTAAGCCTTCTCACATTTCTTAAAGCCTTTCTCCACTTTTGTTCACACACAATTATTCACGTTGAGAGTCGTGTTGTGTGCGTATGCCCAGATTGTCGATCCGTGGCGTTTATTGCTTTTATATATGTAAATACTTATATATATATATATATATATATATATATATATATATTTATATGTGATGCCCCCAAAATAGGTATACATTACTCATCTTGGGTCGCCAAATACATGTACAAAATACAAATACAAACTTAATTATACAACAAGAGCTGACAGTTTTTACACGAATATTGTCTCACACACAATATCCAAACTCAAATTCAATCCTCATTACATTTATTATCACACTAAATAGTAAAGATTACTAAAGCAACCATCACGGACAATCACTCTATTCCCCGACTAGTCCCGGTTATGTTCTCATTTCCTTAGTAGAAGACTAGATACTACAATAGTGAAGTAGCAGAATACTCTTCTTCTTGCTCTCTTAGTTTCTCTTGTGAGTTTCAGTGAATTGGTGAGAATGAAAGAAGAATTAAGCTTCTATTTATAGAAGAATGGACTAAATAGTAACTGATTCATGAACGGTCCAGTTGATTTACTATTAGAACGGACGGTCCATATTGATTACTATTAAAACCACAACCGACGTACAGATTGATTACTTTTAAAACAACCACCGACGGTCCAGATTGATTACTTTTCAAACCTCCACTGACGGTCCAGATTGATTTCTTTGAAAACCACCATCAA